>KQ435706.1:1971755-1984198 GCA_001276565.1 Melipona quadrifasciata
TTTTCAATGAAAAAAGAACGTGCATTCCATATGAAATACGATGATTAAAAAGAAAAAAAGAATTACACACGCTGTCGCAACGTGGAATTATAAATTTTATGCACCGACTGGGGGACTGGTGATTCGAAGAAATATTATAAAACCATTAGATCGTTCGCTTACTGCTCTATTACAAGATTCTATCACAATATTAGATCACTAATTCAATTCTTCTCTCATTCTGCAATTTCTTGCTTTCCCTCTTGCAAACAGTATTTCATCAGTTCGTTAAAATTACTTTTAACGTTGCTATTTGATATAATTTTTAATGATATCATTTTGATATAATTTTTTTATATGATTTTCAATATCACGCAAAAATCATAGAACGCTCGAAATAGCTGGAAATCTAATTTGAATAATATCCGAATGATCAAATAAACAAAATATGATCGAATAAATTACTAAATGAAAAGATATCAAAATTTTTCCTATTTATATCGTTTACGTTTCAACTTTGTTACTGCGAAACAATCGAAAATTGTACATTATCTATCGATGATTAATCGTGCAACATCTCAATTTATTTTGTAGTCGCAGAAGAACGATCTTCAATTTATGTACGTATTACGTAAGTTTTCGAATGCCTTCGTTCATAAAATCCGACGAAGTATTTATCTCCTGTTTCTTGGCTACTTTCGAATGGAATCCATTAAGTTAGAGGTAAATCGAATAGTCGTGATTTCTTGTTTTACGAACGCACGGACGGCGGCGGGTTTCATTCAGTAGATTGACGGAAATTGATCGAATAAAGGGCAACGGATTGCAGGATCGAGCCAGTTGCACAAGCCAGTGACATTGCACTCGGTTCTCCTCTCCGGGCACTGCGCAAGAGAGGCATTGTTCTCCTTTAATAGTAATTACACTCGTTACGATCTAACCAGATATCAGTCCCGAGCAACGTTGACCACCAGTTTCATTTTCTCTGATGTCGTTCACTCTGCGATCTCCATCACGTTGGTCGCCCTCGACCTGTCAAATCGTTATAATATTTTAATCTAGCAGAGAGATTTATTAGCAAGACTTATTTATTTGTGATGAGAATTGAAAGGTTTGCAGCAAGACGGAGGCTGCATTTTTGTTACAAGTTCTACTCAACTTTGTTAAAAAGAATTTTTCACACTTGGCGTGAGAAAAGGTTCCAAGTTAGCAAGTATGTTGGTTTTGCAACAAACCATTATAAATTTTATAGCACGTTTGGCATAATATCAGACTGTCAATTATTTCTTTTCTTTTTTTTAAATATATTTTGAAATATTCGTATGGTTCTTTTTAAGAAAAAATATTGGCAAGAAGAAGAAATTTACTAGAAATTGTGCGTAATGTATTCAACGCCAAAAGAAGTGTCAAAACTTCTTTATAGATCCTCTTGAATAATCATACGAAACTTAGATGGCTGCGAAAGTTGCTAGAAACATAAATTTAGCATTTGAAGAAGACCATCTGGATGATTTTTCAAGCATAACTCATTTTGGAAGAAACTTTAATAGCTCCGTTTCAAGGATTGCTGGACATCCACAAATACCTATTCCGCTTTATTTCCAAATCTATTCCATTTTCTATTTTATTTCTAAATCTGGAAAATAATAAAATTGATCGATCCTTGAGGAAATATATTATTTCAAAATTTTGAAGTTGCATAGAATGCACATGATGTGAAAAATTATGTAAAATATTCCAAGTATGATGCTTTTCATACGTAATTTATACATGCTTACAAATTATTATGTATTCAATTTATATTGTTCAACATATTCAACATATTTAAAAATATTCAATTTATATTATTCAGTATATTATAATATATTCAATTTATATTATTTGCATTATAATGTGAGACGAAGATTCTACTTTCTTTGAGTTACATTCTCAAAAATATAAATTTGCATAAAAATTCACAACCTACTCGTTGCTTCATTTAAATATACAACCTTATTTAAATACACAACGATCAAATGTGACAATTTTATTTAAACCTCAACTCGTCACATCAGACACTGGGAGCCATAAAAATTTACATTTTACATTGTTCAATTCTTGGAACTTTCAATTTCATCTCATCTCATCACCAATCTCTATTGGAAAGAATGCACGATACAATATTTCACAATACTACTTGATGAGTGAAAAAAAGAAGACGTGGCATCGTGTGCGTCAATCTCACCTGTCCTTGAAACCACAGAATCAGTGACCTTGCAAAAAATGTCTCCTCCATTCCTGAAATTTCTTCAACTACGACCTTCCAGAAGTTTATGCACTTCTCACCTCGCAAAGAGGCCATTCCACAAACGGCACGTTCCTCTTTCAATGGCGAGTCGGGAGCTCGGAATTTCCGCGGCTTTTTCTCCAGCGAATTTCAAAAGTGAGTCCGCGCGTCGTCGGAGGGCGTGCGTGCGTGCGTGGTGAAAGTGGGCGAGAGGTATTCGCCGACTCATTGTGCAGACGTTTCACGGAAAGACAGAACTTCCCGGTTCCTCCGATTACACAACCGGACGGACCAGTTTTTGGCCAGCCGAACCGACACCCAGCCGACCGAACGAAGTCGAAAGCGAAAGGAACAAAACCGACCGGATCGGATCGGATCCTTCGATCACCGGCTGTGGAGCTCTGGTGCAACCAGAGAGAAAAAGGACCTCTTGACCCCGTGTGTGTCGTGGCCCGGGGACACGAAAACCGTCGACTGAATCGAGATTGACGACCGAGGCGTGACTTCTATCGATTTTTCTGCTCTCTATCTTTTTTTTTTTTTCTTTTTGTCTCGAAGTCCACGGCCGCAGGCTACATTGCTTTAGCTGTTGGTAAGTTTGATCGTTGATCAGAGCCAACTTACACTATACGACGTAAGATGAGAAATCGTTAATCGATCGTCGCTAATTAACGATTCAAGGTGAAAGTTCCGTGGAACGAACGTCGGGTGTTTGTTCCGTTTATTGGAAATATTCCGAGAGCGACGAGAACAAAAATTGAGAAAAAGGTAGTCGATATACATATACGTATCGTGGACGTTGATTTTGTGGTATTTGTTGAAAAAAATGGGGCAGTTGAGAGAATTCAGCTTCGAATCTGTTCTTCATTTGCCGAACGAATTATTTCCGTTTATTCAGATTTCTGTGTCTCTGTCTTTACTTGTGTCAAGTAATATTTCCACCTGTTATTTTTCGAATTTTGGGAAAATATCTCCGATAATAGATTCTCAGTTTATTGAAACTCCGTGACTTCCTTTGGAACGATTTCCTACGATTTTCTCTATTGCGTGTACGCACGCCACGAGGAGAAATCTAACGAATTTCTGCGAATCATCCGATCGTAAATAATTTGCAGAAATAATTTATAGACGCGCGTGAAGAAATCTTATCGTTTCCATTTCGATTTCGCTCATTGGTGAAACGTTCGATCATCGTTATAGAGCAGGTTCTTCGAAACGTTAACGCCTGTAGTGGCTCGTAAAAGTATACACACGTTTTGGACGCATAACTTGTTAAACTTAACTTTAATTTAAATATGTGACTTATTAAATTTAACTTTAAGTATTTTAACTATCAAAGTGAGGGCTTTGCGCTTTAAAAAATGACCAATTGTCGTATTTTAAATTGTTACGTGATTTTTTTTTTTTTTTAAACAAAGTTACAACAGTTATTATCGATAATTTTTCAACATTATCGATTTTTCACTGTGTTTTCTTTCAAATTTTAATCACATCGCAGTCGCTTAAAATTTCGAAATATTTATCAAATGTCATTGCAGGTAGCTGTACGGCGAGGATGGCACTGATTATAGTAATATTCGAGACGCATCGAAGGGGGTAGATAAGATCGAGACACGTTCGAGCGGAGTAAAAGCATCGGGGCACGTTTGGTGACGTAATCGCCAGAGTGTTTCGGTTCTTTCGAATTCACTTTCTGCATCTTTTCGTTACGCAAGTGGGTGAACCAGTTTCTGGACAAACCACCTTTGTGTAATTATGCCTGGGCAGCTGTCTTTGTAGGAACAATAACGTCTATTGCCGTTCACGTGAAAGCTGTCGTCCTGCGTGTATCGAGGAAAGTTCCAGCAAGAGTACCTTCGTTAAATTTTACAAGCCACGGGACTGCCCGCAAAGAATTCCAGATTCATATCGGGACAGCGGTGTTGTTTTTGTCGAAAATTAAAAAAAAAATGTTGCAACGATTTACGTAACCTGACACTTGAATGAACTGGAATTATGGATGAATTATATTGCGATAAATCATCTAATTTGATGCTTTTTTCGTGGATTTACAAGAAATTTCGACATATAAAAATTTAGAAGATGCGTGCAAATCTTGAGAATATATGTGAAATATCTAATGCACAAGTGCTTGTTATGACACTTAGTAATGGAAACAAATTTCTGCTTAGACTATGTCTTTTTAATTGCGTCTGTAGAAATTTGAAGTCACGCAAGAGTCCACAGTCTAATTATAGTAATATTAATTTGAAAATGACATTTACGTGCTTGTCACTATACATTAAATACCAGAATTTTATTTTATCAACGACAGGAGATATCTTAAAATTTTTGAGCCTGCTATCATTAAGAAAATGTTCTTTTTTTTTTAGCTCTGCTTTCTTAATTATAATATTCTCGTTTTCTTTTATATAGTTTTTTTATTATCATTCAACAAAATCTTCTCCTTCAATTTAAATCTCGATGAAATTGAAGAAGCACTAATTATAATAAATAGAATAAAATTGGAATCGATCAGATATAGAAATTCGTGACTTCTATAAAATCTTCGAAACATTGAGGATTTATCCTTTTACTTGTGGAAACGAAAACAACGTCGAAGGGAAAATTCAGAGACCACGGTAGTATTGTTAATTTCCTCCGTTTAAAAGATAAAGAGGATTTAAAAGAGGTTTAAAAGAAATAACAGAAAATTATATAAACTTTCTAATAACGATTGATGATAAAAATTGTATCTCATTTCTAAAATTAAATGGAGCTGCAATAGTTTACTTCGTCTTTAATGATCAAGTTATCGTAACGAGTACTTAATAAAATTTCCTATCCGGCATGTTTCCACTTCTTCGAACGCACGGAAATACTTAAAATTCCCGGTGTTTTTAATTTTTTCAAAGAAAGTTATCTCATACAGATAGTTACGAAACTACGACGAGATGTCTTTGAAGGAACGTTCTGACAAAACTCCATTTACAAATATTATCTTCTGCGTGCATTCTATGGATTCCTTTCGTACTTCAACTTAGCCGCCAGAGTTACAAAAATCCGCGATCTGATTATCGTAACAGAACCGGAGAACGCTTGTGGTTAAAACATGTATTTATTTAAAGCTTCGGTACAACTCGTGTTTCCGTGTTTGCACATACGATTTTCTCCAAGGAAAGGAGAACGCATTACGGTAAAAATAATTCGCCTTAACGAATATACGACGCTTAATGGACAACGCACGCGATCGATGGTACAAAACGCACATATACTAATACTAATACGGAATATAGATTTTCTCCTCATGAAAATTGCAACGATACCGAACGAGAACGTTAAGTTCGTACCGAGCTCGTTTCCCATTTCGTGGTCGAAATATCGTCCAATTACGTTACACGTAATTGTGGAATTGTCTGAAACGTGGCTTACGAACCGTGTCGCGAAGGCGGTTTCGAAACGAGCTTATTTCTTCGCTTTTTTTTTCTTCCCTTCCTTTCTTTTCTTCTTCTTTTTTTTTTTTTTTTCTTTTAAATTCGATCTGTCGTGGTATCTCACGCATCAAACTTACGCACGCAAGTATGTATTTACAACTGGGTTTGCGGTCGTGTTAACACCAGAACTGCCGAACATTCAGGCACGTCGAAGAAGTCGAAGTGAACAGCACAGTGGAATCTTAGTCCTCTAGGAAATTTCGAGAATATGAAACGAAGAATAAAAGAAGAAGAATAGTAGGTTTCGAACTGTTTCACAGATATTTTGAATAAAAATTTAAAAATTTTGAACGAAAATACTGGAATTTCTATATTTGTTTTCTAGTCTTAAAGAGTTTTTGAGAAAATTTTTTTAAAAACTCTCGATTAATCGAGATGTTTCATTCCATTCTTAGAGCATAAAACGCGACATTTTAATAATGTCGGGAAAATGATGAACAATAGCAGTCTATCTGAAAAATGCTTTCAGTTTTAGAGGATTAAGAGCCATTAACACAGCTTAAAGCCTAGAGCTATCTTATAAATATCAACATATGAAACAAGATCAAGAACTTTTATCTCACAACTTCTTCTTTTTTTTCTCACAAAGAACTATTTTCAGATTTCTTACCATTTTATCAAAATTACCTCGATTTCCTTCAATTTTATACAACTGGAAGAATATGTCAAACGAATTTTTGCAATTTGGCATTTCACTGACATACAAAAGAAGAACTCCAAACGAAATGTTGGTCCTTATTGGGTTGATCGATATCTTTTTTTTTTTTTTTTTTGATAATGAAGATTCCATTAAAAGAAGCTTGCGAGAAATTATAAAAAGATTCTGGAAGATGCATCGATCGCCGTGACTGCCAGTGGCAGTTCTGGCATTAAACTGAAGTTTCAGAGGAGAAAAGCGCGACTCTTGCCTGTCTCGTGCCGTTTATCCGGCACTGTTTAACAACGGAGGACGTAAATCTCTTTGTCTTTATTAAACGCCGGGGCCGAGTTGTTTCAAGGCGCGCGACACGCTGAAACGATTTATGCGCTCGCATGAGCGCTGCTCGCACGCGAGCTTAATTGCACACGCGTGCGATTGTCACGGCTCGCGGTTAAATTAGTAACGGATACTTACAACAATAACGATAATTAGGGGACGCACGCGACGTTTCCAACTCAACGCCTCCTCTTTCGCGTGAAAATCGCTCGTTCTCGATCGAGCTTTTCTGTTCCGTTCAGGTGTTAGGTCAGTCTAGTAGCGTATGAAATATCCAATTCCTTTTCAAGCTCTAGCAAACTTTTTTATCATAAAAATTAATCACTGATCGCACGTACTTGGAATTTTTCCAAATTATTCAGAATTTAGAAACTGGAATTTGGAATCGATGATTAAAGTGTAAAACTCGTGTCAGAGAAATTAAATTGCACGGAGCAGGAAAACGTGTTTCATACGTGTTGGAGAACACAAGCTTTTATTTATTCAGAAATTACTCAGATATTTGAAAATGTGTCACTGTAAATCTACAAAATTTCTCTAAAAATTCATTTTGCTTTACAACTCTAGCGTCAACGCTAGAACTACCAAAGTGGTCAAAATGATGTATTTTTAAGATTTTCTGTTTCTTTCATTTTAATGTCTCTGATGGAAATTTTATGCTTTATTCGTCGGTAGCCATAACATTGAATCTAAATTAAAAAAAAAAAAAAAATGAAACATTTCATACACACCATCCTAACATCGTATTAACATATCTTATTTGGTCCTTCGTTTTTTGGTTTCTGACTGTATTAGTTGGCCGGGAAGAAACGATATCCCGAAGAAGGGGGAAAGTGTTTTCAAACGTTCGGAATTGCATAACCTTGTTTGAACATTCGACTCACTGTTCCATAAAAATCTCCTCCTTATTAACGAAGTATCGAAATCGTCGAGAGAATCATCGTGATCGCCGGCAGGATTGTCGTCGCGCTCGTCGTCGCCGCTCTGCCGTAGAATCCGCTTCCGTAGACCTGCAGCCCGGCGGTCTCGATGCTGCGCTTGCAGTAATCTCCGTCTGCAATCGGGGTAATCTGTGGTTAGCTTGTGATATCACGCTATCGCGTTTACTGTTATTACCGCCGATGAATAACTTTACCGCGATATTTGTTCCGCGGCAGGAATTACGGTTCGAAGCGATTCAGTGTAACTTGGAAAATAAGACGATGAAAGGATCGAAGAGGTAATGGGCGTTATTCGAATCGACGATGATCATTAAACTTTTCTACTCTTGGTTCAATGATGCATTTCACGATAACTGTGGAAAAAAGAGTCTGTAAATTGATTTTAATTTTATTTACGATTAAATAGTCAAATGATTGTACGATCTGCAATTAGGTAGTATCTGCGATTAATCTGTGTATTTCATGATAATAGTGCCAATTAGGTATATGATGATATTAATTTATAATGTAACAATTAAGTAGTCTACAATTTGAATCGTTGAAACTTGGTAATTCGATTCGGCAGTTAATTTAATAATGGTTAAACAATCTATGTATATCATAATCGTAATACGAATTTATATGATGATATCAATTTATAATACAATAAACGAGTAATGTGTGATTTGAACACAAACTTGAATCTATAATTTGACAACTTACAATTTAATGAATTGTGACCCAACGATTTAAATTGATAAATTTGAGCTACTGATTCGTTGTGATTAAGACAATGGAAGTTATTTTTAATTGATGCATTACGATTACGATATTGTAAGAGAGAAATTTATAACTTGACTTTGTAATTACTCTGGAATGAAAATTAGATTATTCAGTAATAATGTAATTTTCTGAGACAATAAAATTATTGATACGATATATTATAGTCATGAATGATTTTATATAAATGATATAATTTTGCATAGGTACATTTGTACGTATTAATATTTAATAGTTTATAAAATAATATAATTTTGTATGGCATAATATTACAAAGGAGATATGCTACTACATCTGTTGCAAAAGACTGATAAATCGATTCACGAGCTGGAAGGAGCTTTGTAGACGTGTACGCCATTCTAAAATTCCATAATCGAGATTAATCGTGGGGGAAAAAAAGGCATCTTGTCTAGATCGAGGAACTAGAACAGGTACCGTTTCCCCTTTCCACTCGTGACGTGTGTCCCGATCGCCATAAAATCCAAACGCCTTTTCCTTCCAGTTTACAAGTTATCGGTTCTCGAAATTACGCGATCATCATCCCACGATCTCTCCTCACGTGTATCGACGCGTAACTTGTATACCAGGCTAACCGCTCCGGTAATTAGCCGAGCCAGCTCGGCAGTTCCAATAATTTCCGTGATTATATAGACCGTCCATTCTTGTAATTAATACTGTACACGAATACTAAACTGTTGAATTTACGTCGCGGTAGCTCGTTTTTCCTTGTAAAAATTTCGAGTTTAATATTTTATCCTCTAAAACCGTCGACCACAAGTACTATATTTTCGCGCGTGTATAATATATATTCGAAATAAAAATCTTTAATTTAATTTGATTCTTGATCTTATCTGAAATGACCATATAACGAGTTGAAAATTTTTATGGCGTAAATCAAGGTTTTGAGAGGTTCTGAATTTAACTCTCGAGTAAAAGTTGTACAAATAACTGTAACAAATCTCGTCTCAAACAAGTTCTAAATACCTATAGTAGTTTGCGTCATAATAGAAAAATTCAAGGAATTTTATTTTATATTTTGTTATCTCTGATAGAGATTGGCAATAAAATTAAATTGAATTAAAAATTCGAAAATCAAGTAGTCTAATTTTTCAAATCAAAATTTTTAGTTTCACAATTTCAGTCTTTATTTATTATAACAATTATTGTAATTACACGTATAGAAATAAATACAAGGAGATTGTTATACGGAAAATATTCAAAACGTAATAGTAAATTGCACCATTATGATTTTCAATCCTTCCAGGTCAATTCAACAACGTTCACGTTATTTATCTCTCTGTTATCTAAACTTTCAATTATTACACGCTAAATTCTCACTTTTCAGATCAGGAATAATTTTGGACACTAATTTTGTCAATAAAGTATTTATTTTATTTAACAGGTCGCGAACGTTGCCCGTGAGATTCAATAAAATTTACGGAAGATCATTCGCAAAAATTTCGAATTTAATTCTAATCCATTTCTAGTCGCCAGTTATTGACGAGAAAAAGGGAAAAAGTGATAAAGCGCGACGTGAAATGCTTTCTCCGTTAGGAACAGTGACGTACGGAATCGAGAGGCAGAGAGTAAAAGAAGGAAAGAGGAACGGTGCTTTGGTATGGCGATCGACAGAGAAATTATACAACCGGCGCTCTTACTCCTCGTAACGCACGAGTCACGTACATCTGCGCTTTCCATCGCCGTCACTTCTCTGAAACGGCCCATTTTCCTTCTGTGTGTCGCTGAACCTGCCACCGTTTCCCCCCACCCTTCTCCCTTTTTTAGTACAATGATATTATCAAACACTAAAACTGCCAAAGTTAAGGGTAAAAATGGCCAATTTATAATTTTTGAGAGCAATTTTGCATTGTAACGTTTATAGAGTTGCGTTTTTTTTTTTTTTATTTAGAGATTCGAATGATTTTTGTAAAATAGATGAACAAAAGTTTGTGTCATAAATTACTGTATAATAAATCTTTTATCACTGAAAGTGATTTTAGCGGAACGCAGAAAATCGGGCCTCTTCAGGTGCAACGTTAATGCAACGAAAATTAGCGATTGGTTGATTTAGGTCACGTGATTCGTAAGGGGGCGTGGAGGAGTGGCGTTGTCTGGTACTCAGCGATCGCGCCTGTAATTTTTGTATCGATTCAAATGTTTGTATATCAATAAAATTTTATGGCAAAAAAGTTGCCTTCATTTCCTAGTCAGAACAGTTACTTCTGAGCCTTTCAGTGAGACGAATTGTACAAGTCGTGCAGTTTTCTCATTCCTTGTATTCTAATTTCTTTGACTCCATTTTTTTATACTTTGGTCCTTGGCAGTTCTAGCGTTAACATTGGAAAATTAGATAACGTTTGGGAAGTACGTAGGAAACGGAAGAGAAGATATAGGTACTCAAAATATTCGATATTGAAATGTTCTTAATAGAATTCAAACTAAATATTTAACCCCGCAGCTAATAGAAAAGGTGAGACTTAGAATTGAAACTGACTGATATAGCACGTTCAATCTGAAAATTCCTCGTTACTCTATCTTGTCCTGTGGTTTTCATTTATCGTCGATCATAATTAAAGACACTTTGTTTGTTTAAGTAAGAGGTATGTTTTCTGTACGACAGAGCTAAAAATCCTGTTTCCATTTCGAAATCACTTGACAAATTACAGTTATTGAATTCACATAAACTTTTTCTCTATCTCTGACTTGTTAGGATACCATTTATTTGCCATTTCAATGGACTTTTTATACCTTGACAGATTGGCTTGAAAGTTACCCTGTATTTTTACATTTTATGTATCGTACGTCACGTTTACTCGACTTTTACGCACTATTTCGTTCTTAATGGATTAGGAAACTACGTGTAACACGTAACGCGCGAGTGTGTGTTGCCGAGGCAAATCGAGCGGGCTTGGAGGTGCAACGTGCAATGGAAACCGAGAGCAAAGTCGCCGAACGTGTCTCACGATTCAACGTCTCTCACTCCTTCGATAGTATAAGCGTCTCTTACAGGGCCCATGCTCGCGTTTGTTCCTACGTTTTACTCCGATTTCGCAATTACGCCAGTCCCACGGACAAAGAACTTCACGATCTGTGGCCCAACAGGATCCTGCTTTGCGTTTAACGCGGAAATAATCGTGACGTTTCCTCTGTGTGAATTTCAGAAACGATTTCCTCGCGATACGACATGTAACATCGAATCAAGAGATTCAACAACAATCATCGTACAAAAGTTACTTTGTGCCATCTAAGAAACGAAATTGCTTTATTTTTCATTTTAAAGCACCGCTTTCGAAACGTGTATGATTCGTATAAGAAACTTTGTTTTTTTGTGAAATTTTCTTTATCGCGGAGTAATTTGATCTTAATTCAAATGAGCATGTTTGATTTTGTTACAATTCTGTTAGTTCTGATATTGTTTGTTCAGTTGAACTGAATGATTAATAACAACACCTCAAATAATATAATCGTAAAATTCTGTCTCATGTACAATATTTAAAGACTTGTTGTATCGTTAAGAGGTGAAAAAGAGAATAATCTGCTATTTTCGAATAATATCTACTACCGCGTTTTCTACAGTAATTAATTTTATAACAATTCGTGTCTTCTTAACGACGGTGTAACTGAAATGTAAATCAAAATATTCAACATGGATAAAAATTTTCAAATATTTAAAACGTTCAGAAATATTCGTTGCGTGCTAAATTCCAAAATTATATTCAGTGAAATACGGATAGGATTAAAATATTCCCCCGCGTAGTCTCTCTGAAAGTACATTTAATCCGTAAAATCAACGGGAACACACGTTTCAAAATTTCTGTCCAGTAAATTATACGGATATTAAAAATATCCTTATTGGTGCAATGAAAGTAAAGGGAGAGAAATGATTTCACAATTTAACACTGGAACTACGAAAATGGCCAAAACGACAAATTTATAATTTTTCAGAGCGAATGTGTCACGTTTTCAGAGATTTGAGCGATTCTTTCCCATTTTCCTTACATATTACTAATCTCTCTGACACCAATTTTTATACTTTAGTCTTTAGCGTT
>KQ435706.1:1984235-1996590 GCA_001276565.1 Melipona quadrifasciata
TATCCGGATAATGAATTTTCCCTTTATTTCTTATTTCTTTTCCCCCCGATATTCCTATTTCTTATTAAGAAGGATTATACAGAGCGTGCGTTGCGCAACGTGGCTCGCGAATTTGGCAAGAGGCTAGGCTCGGGAAGATGTAACCCGGCGATCCCGATAATTTCGCCGCGCGCCGGGATCGTAATTCAGTCGAATGTCGTCACACGATGAATATTTGTAGCGCTACCCGGTCGGTAACTGGCACGTGGGAACTGCAACCTTCAATCTGTTACGGTAGGAAATTGCATAATTTGTAACAAGTTACGACGAAAGGCGGGCGCGAACGCTAGCTCGCGTACGCTTGCGTCTCGATGGTCGCGTGAATCGGTTCCTTGTTTCTCGGTTCCAGGTTGTTCGCGCTGGGCCCAGGATGTTGGAGTATTAAAAATCGCGTAATACACCGGCTGCGCATAGGAAATACGATAGAACCTCGGTTCGCGTGAGTTGTAGTCGCTCGAACGTGATATACGATGTATTATACGAATGGGGGAATTACAATAATTTCACTGTGGAATTTTAGAGAATTAATCGATCCTTATTGGTCCGTGTTTTACCAATATAAAAAACTATGTACAACTGGGAATATTTGATTAGGATAATCGATCGATATTAACTGTTCCGCGTTTGTTGCACGAAATTTGAATCGTAAGAAAATTTCAGTTAAGCAATTGGGATTTACTTATTGGACATTTAATTTTACACGCGAAAAGTGTGAGAACACTGTTGCTCGTAGAATTAAATGGCCGACTGCGAGGTAAAAAAATCGTGCAGGGGTAAAGTGAACGCGCATAATTTACGACTGTCCATTCATTAGCTGGATCTTTCGATCTACTAATCGTTCGATTCGCTAATTAAGATTAATCGTGTCGTTTACCAAATGCCAGCTCTCTGTCATTGTTACATAATACGTGATTATTCCTCGCGTCGAGATCGAATCGTTCGATCGTCTGCAACGCAAGTCTAGAGCAACGCGTTTGCAACCAATTAATTTCGTACGACTCGACGTTGCAAGGTATAATGGTTATGATGCACGAATGATGGATCGGAGTAAAATGGTGAAAGGGTTGGTTGGCGTATCCGAGAAGGAAAAAAAAAAATGGGACGATCTCACGGGATTCGAATTGTAGTTAAATGGATCGTGTGAATTCTAATGGACTCTTATGTCGTCTTATGCGAACGTTGCCGATCAAAATTGATATTCAAAGATAAATGGTGAGGGTAGGTTGGCTCGTGTGAAACGTCAACTTTTCCTTTGAAACTTATTAAATCACTAAATTTTTATGAAAAATCCTTCATCGCGATTCGTAACTTTTGAGAATCGTGATTGACCAATTGTATATATAAATTAAGAAACAGAAAAATGCAACGGCATCGCACTAAAATTTACTGCTATACTATTGTAACAAATGGACTTACAGTCTTAGAAATTAAGGATTAAACGTTACGAGTGCAATTACAAAAGTGAAATGTAATTAGAAATTTATTGCACATATTACAAGGTGCTTAATAAAATATTCCACATATTTTTCATATTACGTGCATTCTGTATCTTTAAATATCCCACAAAATTCTCAGTCTGTCAACCATGTATTATAACCTCCTACATACAATGAGATTATGAAATTTAGAAAAAATTTTGAAATGCTCAACTTTGAAAAGCAACTCCTCCTACCCGTACGTTTATTATTTATGTTTATATTTCATTAACACATCATTATGATATATATATAAAAATATTAAACGATAATTCCAAATCTTGACGCAAAGGTCTAGAATCAACTAAAAACAATTTTTCTCTTGCAACTCTTGCAAGTCTGATCGGCAGAAGATGAAAATTTCAAGAGAAACAACATTTCACACGCGCTGATCCGACGTCTCTTTCATTAACCAGCGTTTTAAATATAGGGGAAGAGCAAGAGATGAGTTTCTTACCGTAAGACCAGCCGACGATGTCGCCGGTTCTCAAGTTCTCCGTTCTCAGCCAATCTTCGAGAGGCCTGAAGTACTCCCTGAGCGCGGACGCGTCCAATCTGTCCTCGCCTGTAGCTTCTCGGAGCGTCTCCTGCCACGGGATCGACGAGCCTCTCTCCATAATTTTTCTGCAACAACGGGAACGAGAAACAAAGATTGCGATTTTTCGTGACACGCGGAACGCGGGAAAACGCAACGCGACGCAACGCAACGAACAGTTCGCAGAGGCGTTCGGCCATTCAAATTACCGCGGGGGAAGCTCGTAATTCGTGCGTTGTTAGGCTTTAACGAGATCACCGGCGGCGCTTTCTCGGCGAAACACGGTTGCGACAACATGCGCCGAACGCCGGAACAATGAAAAACCCCCTCGGCGGAGGAAAAGGAAAATCTGCGAGAGGAATTGGAACGAGAGAAAAATAAAGACGCGTAACGAGCCTTTTTTTCTTCCAGCCGTGCCGTGCCGCTAATTAGCCTATCTTTGGCAATCGTGCTTGAGACGCGTTCGAGTGTGTTCGAACCGCGTGAGTGTGTTATAATTTGCGCACGCAAGGTGTCCCAGTATCGACAGTGCAAGAGGGCGATTCTGTATGAAAAAATAAGTCAACGAAGGGTAGAATCATCTTTTTTGAGAAAATCGAGTTTGAAAATTGATCGAGCATGCTGGCAATTCGACTAATTTTAAACGTAACAGAAAAGAACAATTAAAAAATTTTGCACGAAAAAATTTTATTCTTCACCCTGTATATTGTGAGTTATGGCGTTAAGAAGAAAAGCGACAGAACTTTAATATGTACGTTTTATCGTTCTTGTGGCTTTTAGAAATTCTTCTCTTTTATCTCAAGTCAGTTGTCATTTTTCAGCAATTTGCAACTCGCACGTTGACTTTTATTACTTTCTAGTACTAGAAATCGATCGGTGACGTGGATTCAAATGAATTCGAGAAGCACGAAGTCTCACGTTATTTCTTTCGAGGATAATGCACGGCTGATCTCAACTAAGTAGCTACACCCACGTGATCACTGTGGCTTCTAGTGATTGGTATAATCATCATTGTCGTCGTCGTAGAGAACTTTATGTCATTTTCAGTACGTTAACTGCCGGAACACTTTGCGTGTTAAGTACTCTTGTCAGCTCGCTTGGAATTTTACATTTATAGCAGTTCAACTCCAATCAGTTTGTGAAAGAGCTATCGACTGCTCTGTTTTAAAACTAGCAAAGACATAGGTATTTATAAATATTATTACTGAAAGAGTGATTTTAGCGGGGGTAACCCAGAAAATCGGGCCTCTTCAGGCGCAACGCTGATGCAACGAAAATTAGCGATTGGTTGATTTGGGTCACGTGATTCGCGAGGGGGCGTGGCGTAGACCTCGAGTAGGAGTGGCGTTGTCTGGTACTGAGCGATCGCGCCTGTAATTTGTTTTCTATCGATTCAAACGTTTGCGTATCAATAAAATTTTATGGCAAAAAGGTTGTCTTCATTTCCTAGTCAGAACAGTTGCTTCTGGACCTTTCACTGAGACGAATCGTACTGGGGTACAAGTCGTGCAGTTTTGCTTCTTTCCCCTCGTTGTAATTTCTTCAATCAACAGGCAAGAAAAATCCAGTCATCTCGCAATATATTTCAATACTGCATATAATTTGTATATTTAAAATTTCACCTGAAGGTAAAATTAAAAGGTGAAACTACCTTCAGTGTGACTCGATCTTACAAGATAAGACTATATTTACAAATTACAGTGATTCCAATTTGACCACTCTTAATTAATTAATTAATGTTGAAGCAATAAACAATGTTTAGTCTGTGAAACAAACTGTTTCTTGTGATGAAACGCCGCTGAGAGATCGTCGACACGATCGAGAATGATCATCATGAATTTAAAAAAAGGACAATCCCTCCCTGAGACAAAACACGTCAGCGAGACGGCCGTATTTAAATACAATGACCTGGAAGTAATCATGCAACGAAGATATTCACCGCCGAGGACTCGATTGATGGGGTCGTTCACCGCTTCGCTGTCATTCGACGTGGCCACTAAACAAACTCAAAGTTCCAAGTGAATTTTAGTTCCGTTGTTGCACGCCGCTGCCGAGAAAAATCAGTCGGTCAGCTTTGTTACGTGATTCAGGAGGAGAGTTTCTCTCGAGCTTCTTTCTTCCTCGTGACTGCGTCGCCTTCTTTCCCTCCGTTTTCCTCTTTCCTTTTGCCGATCGTCGATTCCGTGACGCGGAGCGCGTAATCCCGGTTATTCCGATACGACAATGCCCCGCATTATATAAAGCGAACCTAATCCCCCATGAGGGATTTGTTCTTTTGTAACAGCGAGAGGTTTTCCACGAAGAATTACCGATACAAGACACTTTCATTGCGTAAGAGGGTGTCTGGCTATCCATCCGATTCTTGTAAATGACGCGTGGTAACTGGAGACTAAAGACTTTTGAAAAATTTGTCTAAAAATGCATCGTTAGTTTCGTGTTTCGTCAGTTATGTCAGTCACAGATTGATAGACTCGAGGAAATATAACGTAATTAACACCTAAGCAGCTACTTAAGCCACCTAAGGTGGTCGAGATGACCAATTCTCGGAAGTTTCGATCGTGTATTTCTATGAGATCTAAATTACTTTCCTTTTTTGTGTGAAGTACATAGACGCATGATCTCGTGATCATAACTGCGTTATAAACTTTTTTCTATTCCTTGGATTCTAAATTTTATAGTCGCTGATAGTTCTGAAGCTAACATGAAGGGAGAGATCGGGCGAATTTTAATTTAAATGTAAATTTAATGTAAATCTTGACACAAAAGTGATTTTAATAGGTTGTAAATTTTTAGTGTTATTGCTAATTATTACTGATATTTGCATTATTTCATTTTGTTAATAGTTACAGGCAACTTAATATTTCTGGTGCTTTTTATGAAATGATAGTTTCGCGTTTCAGGCACCTTAACCATAAACTGATAGACTTGAGGAATTAATGTAGAAAATGAGATTGGGCGAATTTTAATTGAAATGTAAATTTAAATCTTGATAAAGCTGATTTTAATAGTTTGTAAATTTTTAGCGCTATTACTATTTGTATTATTTCATTTTGTTAATAGTTTTAGTTATAGGTAGCTTAATATTTGGTGCTTTTTACGTACCAAAAATCTTGTTTGCGTGTTTTTAATTATTTTTCTCAAAAGAACGGTCAATTTTTATAACAAAACAAGATAAAATGGAAACATATTAGTTAATAGAACTAAATGAAATTAATAAATTGGACAAAGTTACTAAAAGTCAAAGAAATTACATAGTTAATACGACAGTGATACATGTTCACGATTAAATTAAAAAAAAATTCGTTGTGCACACTAAGTAAACATCTAAATATACAAAATGATCAATAATGTGGCAAATATCCACGAACAAATTGAAAGAAAATTCAGCCAAGAAAAATTTCGTACGCTAGATAAATATCTACAAATGTCTAAAAAAGATTTTTTTAGTTTGTCGTTCGAGCAAACGACGTCGAGGCAAGAGGTGAAAGGTGAAAAGCGGAGGGCCGATTTCTCGAAAGTGAAAAGTGTCGGCCGGCGTGTATGACATAACGATTTTTTGGAAAGTCATTTGGATGCAGGCCACGGTGCAGCTCGCTTCCGGTTCCTTCGAGAACGGGCTACGCCTCCCGTGGGAATCGGCCGGACGCGCAGAAATATTTCGGTATGCCCCCGTTGCAATTTATATCGATCTCACAACTTCCGGTGTCGGCGAAATCACCACTTTCCTGCTTGCTCTGGCCGGCGATATTTCGTAATGCGGGATGCTGGCTGCGATTCCGCCTGTGTCTTAAACGTATATCAGACGTTTATGGGAAAACGTGACGTGATGTAGAAAACAAACACTTTCCTATAGGCTGATTTACAAGAAATGAGCGACTGCCAACTGTCTCGAGATCTTGGTGTACGAATTTTTGTTCCATACGATCGACTGAAGTAGTCGTTACAGTTGTTTTCAACCCTTTGCTCTCGGAACCAGCGATTTATTTACGAAGTGGTATCATTTTGATATAAAATGACACAGATATTATTATAATATAATAATATAATGATACAGTCATCCTGTTGAAATTTTGTTGATATCTTTCTAACGTGTGATTTCGTTTAGATTCAAAGCAATCATCAACGTGCATTACGGGTTTTCTAGACCAACCATGGCATGTAAGACTTAATGATACACGCAATACTTCCAAATATAATTTTAATCAAAATAACAGAGAAGATTATTTTTAAAAAATAATAATTTTAAAATTATTATTTAGAAAAAATAACCTTCTCTATCATCTTGTAAACTTACGTAAGAAGCAACGAGAAGTCTGTAGTTTGCGTGAATTATTTCGAATGAGTGTCAATTGACTCGCGACTGCTTCTGTTTTCTTCTGAATTTCTTCTTCTGAAATTCTTTTATTTTTTCCATTTATTCTTCCCACGTCGTACTATAGCTTTCACTCTCAGACGTCTGTTCAGGTATTATGCTATTACCATTATTATGTCGTACAACGCTAAACATATCTACATTCGTTATAATTATATTGGGTTGTCCGGAAAGTTCGTGCCGATTTTGAAGGAAAATTGAAACGCAGAAGATTTAAATTTTAGTATATATTTATTAAGTGTTAAATTTAATTTATATCAAATCGGCACGAACTTTCCGGACAACCCAATATTATTTATATTAAAGAAAAGAAGGAGGTCTGAGCTGTACGATATCCCCTTAGAAGGAACAGTCGAGTGCAAAAAATGTTGAAATCAATCATTTTCTTCTTTTTGTGCAGTTGATTTCTAATATTTTGTATTTCTTTTCCAATGCAACTTAATATTTTGAATTGTTGAAAGATCGATAAGTCTCGAATACCATCTTTTGACAGGTCGCGAATGTTTCAGTATTTAAAGAGACTTCATAATCTTCGAAGTTTGGTAAATATTCGATATTATTGTACACTCCATGAGAAGATATGGCACGAGCTTTATCAAAGCTGCTCGAGGCCTGTCGAATCTTTAAAAAATTCTAATCTAATCTACAACTCGAGACGCATTAAATCTCGAACGACGCTCCGAATTATCGGAACCTCGGAATTCAAGAATTATCTAAACATTGAAAAGCCAGTTTTCTCGGAATTTCGAAAAGTCAAAGTTTGTCGAAATTTTAATTATACCTTGTCGAAGACTTTATCGAATCTTATCAGAAGTCTGGAATAGTGATTCGAACTTCTCAAAATCTCAGTACAACACTATACAAGGAATTAAAGACACGCTCAAGTCGCGATCAATTAGTCGATTTTGCAAAACTCCTCGAGTATCACTGCGGGAAGAATCATCGCGAACCCTCGAAATTTTGTAAAGGATTCGACGTCGATATTTTTCTTTCAAGTCTCGACTGAGCAACGCTTCGTCTTCTCCAATTTAATCGTCGTATTCTCGGTAGCAGGGTATCCATTATCTCGAAGAGTATCGCGTTCGGATTCGTTCGGTCCCAGCGATAAAAAAGCCCCATGTCGAATGATCCCCATTCTCCTTTGCACGGTAGAATCCAGTCACGAGTTGACTACCATGGTTCTGCGTTTTAAGGATGACCTCTGACACCCGTGTGGGAAACGCGTGTCATTTGGCTAAAGGGGTTATCGGTTTTGCACGATAGTCGCCCGCTGTTATTTGCTCGTTGCCTGGTGGAGACCTTGGCAGGCCCACAATGGGTTATCGAGCGTTCGAACACACGATCGAATTAGTTATTGTTTTTATTATTATTATTATTGTTATTGTTATTGTTGTTGTTGTTGTTGTTATTGTTATTATTGTTATTGTTATTATTATTGTAATATAGTCTAGTGACCACCAACTGGATTGCTCACGCGCAATGGTTATCAAATTCTGATAATTTAGAATCGATGAAAGTTAACGTTAGACGTGTCAATGTTTATTAAAAATGTTATCACAGCAAAATTCTACTTCCATAACAAAATTACCGCTCAATTTAAACCGTAATTATGTAAACGAAAATAATCTATCTCGCGAGTGACTGGATGTTGTAAAGCAAAGGGTTAAGTCGATGCAAATTGTTGTCAGAACGCGAGGGCTACTCATCGATGCACCGATCCCAAGGCTGAACTATTGATTCCTGTAAATTTTTAACGATTTCTGGTTAATCAAATTCGTGAATATATATATATATATATACTGCAAGATTGTACAACTTATTGTTAAAGGAATTTGTCGATGATAGAAAGTGCAATAAAGATCGTATCGCGTTTGTATTTCTTCTGAATTTTAATAAACGAAAATGTAATTACGTATTCGAGACATACACGTTTTGCGACACACTTTCCATTTCCATTATCGTTTTGAACATAAGTGGTCGCTGTTCTCTACTCGCGTGTATGGACCACGGTTTTGTATCTGTCAATTGGTAATTATAACTCTCGTGATTAAATCAAATCCTTGTGCAAGCACAGTGCATTCTATGTAATAAAGAGAGACAGAAAGTTATTTTCGTTGAGATCGTTTAATTTGGACGATTCTTTTTGCATGAATAATAGAAATTCGCTTAAAAAGATAGATTTGGTAGATTGTAGAATAATGATCTTGAATTGAAAATCTGTCAGAAATCAAACTGATCAATTCTACTTCTTTGACAATTTCAATCTCTCTGTTTTCATCACGTATGAACATGATTAATGTTCAATTTTCAAGGGACAAATCACTCGCAACAGAGAAAACAAAAATAATTAAAAATAATATTCGATGTATCGTCAATCTCTAAACAATCTAACAAAATTATGAATTTCGATCAAGAAAATGTGTTTTACTAGTTTCTTTTTAATAACTTCGAGGCATACAATAAATTAACAAATACCGAGATTATGATAAATTTTGAAATACGTTGCAACTCTGTCCCTTTTTAATTTTTCCCTTATTAACATTGAATGATGTACATAGTGCGTCTAGTTAAATTTTTTTATCGTTGCTATTAACAATTTGTATTCATTTCAAGTAAAAATATTTAAAAATATTAAAGTATATAAATAGTCAAAAATATTAAAAATAATCTATTCGAATCCCGTTCGATGCTCGATGCTTTATCTGAGTCTCACTCGAGATAAACTGTTAAGGGACTGATTGTTGAAATTAAATTACGGTTTGCAATTTTATTTCAAGATAACAAAAAGGTAAATGACACAAATACAGGAACTTCGATAATATTTCACATGTTTCGCGAATACTAACGGACGATTTATGGACGAATTTGCAGTGTAAAAATGATTTTCCTTTAATAGAAAGAAGAATATTTAAGAAGAGGACGTCGGACGAGCCGGAGATGCGGACTTCTCTTTCGAGAAACGGATGTCGGCGCGCAAGCGTCCGACGATCGATAGATCGAAATCAAGCGCGCGGCCGTCCAAAGGCCCGACTTCCTGTAATCGAAGGACGATCTCGGGCTTTCGCGGGCTCTGCGTTACGAAAGCGATTGCGCCGCGTAAAAGAACGCGCGTGTGTCAACGCACAAAGAAACTCGCCTTGTTACGCGTTGCATTTCCGTTTTACGAGCCGTGTAACTTTACTCTCGGCCGAGAGAGAACCAAAATGGTAGCCGAAGGTGGGAGAAGGACGAGAAGAAAGGAAGAAGGAAGTGATACGTTTCAAGGAAAGATTTCTCGGGGCAACTGTCACTTCCTGAATGTTGTTCTTCAGAGAGTCAATCTCAGCGAATTTTTCGACACCACGCAGGGATACATTCATAACATTAACGCTCCAACAACCGACGAAGTATAAAATTTGTACCAGAGAAATTGAAACTGAAGGAAAAATTTATAACATAATAAAGAACGCGAGGTTCTATAGAAATCATTCAAGTCTCTAAAAATATACCGTGACAAATATATAAAACTATAGAAATTATATGAAAATTATAGATTGATCATCTTGACTATTTTAATGTATCGTATGTATAATACTATTTATAAAAAAGGATTTATCCCGTTAACGAAATAAATAAATAATACATTCGTGTTATACTAATCTATTGGAAACGTAATCCAGTTTTCTTGAAAATGTTAGCAAATTGTAGATTTCGATGGATTAAAACTATCCACGCAATTAGTAGATATTTTAATCTGCAGATTAAAGTGTACAAAATACATACACTGAACTGCGTTTGATTACTGTAAAATGAATTTATTGCAAGTGTTGAAACATTTTTACTTTTAAACAGTGTACGGAACCTATGAAACTTGACTTAATATAAAATGCATTGTAAATGTATTATATTTAAAGAACTAAAACACATTGATCTCGATTTGTATAAAACGAGTGAGTTACAGGCGTACTCGATGAAATATTTTTACTTTCGAGCACAGTACTCGATACCTATGAAACAAAACTGACCTGTACAAAATATTCTTGATGAAACGTATCTATATATCGCATACACTGAAGTAACAACGAAATGTACTTGCGTACATTTAATTCTCGACTTGTACAGAATGAACAAATGACTGTATCAATCGTAATAACAAACAAAACTGAACGAACCAATTTTTACCTTCGGATAGTATTTAAAATTCACGAAACGAAACTCATAGATGTTGATCTTGATTCATAAGTGCACATTGGACTCGAGCCCATGTCGGTCAGCAGCGTGTGAAAGGGGAGAAAATGGGCCAGCACGGGTCGTTTGACAGTAAATTGAACAATCGTCGCGTGAATAATTTAATGAATTTCATTCTTAACGATGCACCAGCTGCGAGGGACGAAATTAAATTCGGAAAACAGTTCACGGATGCAGCGGTGGATTTGGAATCTATCGAAGGAGGATAGAAGAGTATCTTATTGGAATGTTGTTTGTGCAATTGGGCTGCACGTAAAATTTCATAATGGCCGGCGAAACGCGCATCGCGCTCTTCCCGCCCCCCTTCCAAACGAATAATTTCACCGCTGCAGAAAATCAGTTGCCGATCCTTCCAAACGATAGAAACGATTTATTATCCGCGATTCTGACGGCTGTATCGCTTTTAATTGCTCGTTTCGCGAGATTTCTTCATTCACTCGCTCGTTCAGAAGGAAACGGAGGCAGCCATCGCCGCGTGCTATCGTTGGACCCTTCGCGCGACCACAACGTTTCCTTCATTATAGAGTAAAAATGTTCAATCAATTCCATTTGTTGTGGAACTTTTAATTCCAACGACTGGAATGTTATTCAACGTCTCACGAGTGAGCAAAGGGTTCGCTCTCATGAATTTATAAAATGATTGACGTTACAAGCTTGCTCAGAAATTCATATTTTTACGAATGAAATTTAACAAAGATGTCTAACAAACATTTTGAGGATGAAGAAAAATCACAGATGTGAAGACTAAACTGACGAACCAAATCGAACTTTCCTACGGCTGGGAAAGTATTCTAAACAAATAATTATCTCGATTTTCCTTATCTAAACATATATGTAGCACTTTTGAGCACAAATGTCAACTCGTGACACCACAGCATGTCAGATTTTATCATTGAAAGTGATTTTAGCGGGGGTAACACAGAAAGTCGGGCCTCAGGTGCAACGCTGATGCAACGAAAATTAGCGATTGGTTGATTTGAGTCACGTGATTCGTGAGGGGGCGTGGAGTAGACCTCGAGTAGGAGTGGTGTTGTCTGCTACTGAGCGATCGCGCCTGTAATTTGTTTTCTATCGATTCAAATGTTTGCGTATTTTATGGCAAAAAAGTCGTCTTCATTTGCTTCTGGGCCTTTCAGTGAGACCACTGGGGTACAAGTCCTGCAGTTTTTCTGTTGCCCAAATTTATTCAACGACAAACGATTACCTATTGCAATTGCTAAAAAATTAAAAGCTAAGAAAGAAGTCGATTTTAAACAATCTCAGTTGTAGCGCAAAGCACAAGTAGATTAATCACACTGCGGTGACGCTTGAATTTGGGTTTCCCGCAGGAAATTTACTCGATTCTCGCTGGGCGTTCAATATGTTAAAGCAACCTGAATTATCATAAATTCCAAGGCAAACGTCCAGAAGTAATATTCGTCAACCTTCGCTCTTTTTTTTTATAACGTTCGAACTAGCTCCCGAGCGACACGATCGTTCGATATTTCCCGATTGGACGGCGATTTTTCGTTAAATCGATGGTCACGCGTGTCAAGTCGGATTCGTCAACGGGCAGTCCGGATACAAATATCGAATTGGCAACGAAATTGCGGAAGCGGACAATGGTTTCTCTCTCGTTGACCCAGATTGCGCAGCCTACCAGAGAGAGAGAGAGATAAGGAGAGAGAGAGATTGTCAAGGGACGCGATCCGATCGCCACGAGAGATC
>KQ435706.1:1996613-2027752 GCA_001276565.1 Melipona quadrifasciata
TCCGCACGATATCTTCGGCCTCCGTGTAAGGCACCTTACGTGCCTTATACTCCATTTCGCGTCCACGAAATCGAGGGGGTGACTTCTTGATACCGTTCCAAGATTGTCCATTTCGTTTCTCTGCCGGACCTTGAAAGTATCGTTCGTTTCTTCAATCTTGCCCAATAATCCGGGCTTTCTCCGTGTTCCTATTCTTATTAGGAATCGCAATCTGGTAATCGAGGTAACAGATGCCGGGAGATGTTACATCAGGATGAAATTTCCAAGGTTACGCGTGACTGGATGTTGAATAAAAAAGATTCTGGACATTTTTTTTTGCGTTGGAGGCGAAATCGCGAATAATTTACAGTTGGATGAACACTGTCCGTGTTGTGTGTTGTGTGTTTTGGCGTATCGAGATCCCTTCTCCACGTGGTGGCTCGAGAAATTCGTGGACGTTGAATAAATGTCCCGCGCTCGTTCCTTCGACGGCTCTCAGTGAAAGTGTTCGAAACGCGTAATTGATCATCGACTACAAACGAAGAAAAAGGATGTTTCGTCATTATCCTCTTTCTTGTATATATCAATAAGTTCTTATTTGCTGTATTTCGCGATCTTCATTGTAAATTGTATTGTTCATTTAATGTTTGTTGATACTGTTAGGCGTAGAAATTAATTTGGTGGCCTTTTGGTAATCTCAAGCAGCAAGTTTTGGGATCGTTTTAATAGGAAATTCCGTGTTAGCAAGTCCCTCGAAATTTCAATTTATCAAATTTGATTGGGAAAGAATTATTTTGAATTGGAAACGAATAGAGAAAGAATATAAATCTTCTTCTTTTAATAATCAACAATTCAATGCAAATTTCTAGTATTCTCCAACAATTATGTTGCATAATTTTTTATTGTCAACTGTCTCATTTATGGCTGATCTTTATTAAGCCATTTAGCAGATGAAATTGAAAAAAAAATCACACGCATTATTTTTCAAAATTTACCTCGAACTCCACTGTTGTTTATGTCATTTCTTCGCGAAAAATAAAAAAGCTTAGAGTGATCTTTTGAAAAGCCTCCTCCGAAAATTGAATATTCGTGTATCTGTCTCAGAAAGAGATGAAGTTTGGAATAGATATATCATTTACGAAGCGACGAAGTCAAACAATTGATGACAAATGTTGCGAACGTGTTGTTCGAATGTTCTTTACGCGTTTTATGCAAAACTAAATAGCAACGCTAAATTTAGACTGAAATATTGAATTTGAACTCGGCGTGACGACAGCGTCGAAAAACGAGCCGGCTGCTGATTTTTCTGGGATAAAATTCCAGAGATTCTCGCGTTCCTGAAGTCGAAGATGGATAATTCTGATTCTATGGATTTGCTAGGAACGTGCATGTACGAAGTCGAGGTTGAATATCGTATATAAATCATCGAGATGCAAACATTCCTGCGATCATTTTTTGTCGCGAAACCGCGATCTTCTGCCGTCTTTTCATTATCATTTTACGACTGTAACGAAATGTTAAAAAAGAGGACGCTGATTCTGATCAGGCACAAACACTCGAAAACAGAACTCATTCTTAAGAGATTCATCCTTAATTAGGTGTTTGCCTATGTTTTTTTTAAACTCGTTAAGGCCCAATTTTGCATTAATTTGACTCGCAGCTTTTTCTTGCATCTTCTCGATTTACATTTTTGAATACCGATCGCTGTTTTAACAACCGTCGAAGAGAAGTAAATAAAAGTGGAAAGTTTCTGCGTGATTTCTAGTTAGAGGACACGAGACGTGTGCGTCATTTTTGAAATTACGGAAACTTCTTTTGCATTTGTAATTTGTACGATGGAAAGCATGCATTATATTATTATTTTATATTATTATTATACAATGCAATCAATTTTTGACTCCAAAATCGAGCTTCTTTCTGAAAGAAAGTGTTCATCAAAATGAAATTATTTTAACTATGATATCTTTAATATTTGATTAATTATCTATTTAATTTTAGTGCAATTTATATAGTTATTGTCCTAACGATATTATATTTACATTTATTAAAATTTATTAATATATTGCATTCATAATTATCCATTCAAAGTTCTTCGTTAAAAATTTCACAAAATTGGAATTACGTTTTTTCCTCTGTCTCCGCGTCGTTCTTTTTCTCACAGAACTTTCTTCATTGCTTAACATCTCACACTTTTCACTTAGCATTGCAATCGCGCAACATCTACGCGTTACCTCACGTTAGCTGGCCCTTAACAAACTAAATAAACTAGTCGGTCAAGTTGGACATTTCATTCAGGATTGTACAGAGTTTACGACATGGCGATATACGTATTGTGTACACCGCGTACAAGCGTAATCTTGTCGCAATGTGTAAGAAATTGGAGAGCCAACGGATAATAGTAATGGTCACAGTCGTGCAGATCAATTTTTCGGATTTCTTTTTCTCGCGCAAGCATTTTCGTAACCAATCGTCACGTAAGCGATCGATGACGCGGTTTTGTAAAGTCAACGTGTACCTTCTTTCGTCACACTTTCTCAGACACTGTGTTCCATTCATGTTATCAACGCTATTAATTCGTTAGCCTCGACTAATTAAGTATGAGCGTATATATATATATATCAAGCGAGTCGTTTTGTTTTTCTCTTCTCTTTTACAAATCTAGTATATATCTACATACATATATTTCGTCACCTCTTAATGGTCTGAGAAAATGGAAGTAAAAGTAAGAGTTTCGTAATGTTATGTATGTGTGCCATGAGCGAAAGAATGCAATTATTTATCGGGGGGAATACGTCCGTACTATTTTTGAAATTATGCGTCCCGTTGGAGGGATCGAGGCACTAGAGTGTCCATGCAGGTATGCAAATAGGAGAGCCGGTGTCAGCCTTGAATTTTAAGCGGATCAGAATGTCAGAACTATTTCGGCTCAGAAAAGAAAGAAATTTCTCGGATGTTCCGACTCTCGTCCGCGTGTCTGATTTAATCCGGTCAACGTTATGGTTTTGAGAGAAAATAGCAAACAGAAAAAATAAACAGAACCTCGACTGAAAATTTGTATCCATGTATTTGGTGCTGTCTGAAATATATCTTTCATGTAAACAGAATGGAACGATCAATGAAATGAGAAAGACTTTTTATTCTCGAAAATTGTAAAATTTCTCGTCTCTGGAATCGCTTTTTTTAACGACTAAACTAAGTCAAATTAATAATAAACCATCAAGATTGAAATCTCTTTACAACGAGTGCCTAAAACTTGCTGTACAATTTCCGCTTTTCGTTGAATTTTAAATGTTAGAGTTCAAATGAGAAAAATTCAAGAAGTCTCCGCGTCTCGCTTTTTAACCGTAATATTCAATCAAGAATAGACTTCAATTACAAAATCTGGATCTGCTCCAGAAAAAGAAGAATTTTTTCAAGCTTTGGAACGTTTGAATTTTTATTGAACTTTGAATATTAGAGTTAAACGATATAAATTCAAGAAACATTCACGTCAAAACATTCATCCGCAAAAATGTAATAGTCAAAATAAATTGGAATATTCACAAGCAGGATATCTTGTTTAAAATCAGAAAAACGTCACTAGGACGTTATCTTGTCTGGTCTGTCAAAGAAGAAAAAAGGAGGAGAAGAGGAAGAGATAGTAATAAAAATGGAAGAAGAGGATGATAAAGAGGTGGAAAGGGGAGGGAAGGCTAATAAAGAGAAAGAGAAGGACAGAGTGATGAAGATGGATGATAAAGAGATAGAAGAGGAGAGAATCGTCGACAGTGTTTAATTCTTTTTTTTTTCTTTTTTACTGACTGAATATTAATCTCTCGCATCGTTCGAAAGGTTCCTTTTTAGATGATCTTTCGTCTATCCAAGGGGTTAAAAAGTTGTTATTTCTCGATCTTTGATGCAATCTTCCGAGAACATGGGTGCAAGTTTTTCTATAGTTCCTCTTATAGTTTCAGGTAGTGTGAATTTTTTTGATGGTGTGTGTGTGTGTTTCTTAATTTGACGCATAAATATTCAAACGTGCGTCTCCTCGTTGAGAAACATGTCGATGTTCCCCCGAAGTTTCTGAAAATGAAAATTTATCTTCCATCCGGATGGAATAGGTTAAGAGGTCGTCCGAGAAACAGTACAATTTCTCACGTTGCACGGCGATGGAAGTTGAGGAATGCAGATGAAGCCTTTGTTTCATTAGAAGATAGATGATACTGCGTAGAAGTGTTAGACCACCTACGTTGCTGATTTACTAGGTCATAGCTATGACTCACAAGTATTGGAACACCTACTCGTTAGACATTTGTTGAAAAACTTTCATAAACTTCGATTTATTTAGTATTATACGTGGTTCGTGTTACAACAGTGAGATAACAACATTCGATTTACAAGGAATAAATTCCCTCAACTATCTAAAACAATTCTCTATTGCTTTACCTTTTATTATTGCAAAAAATAATAATTGATGGCAAGTAGTACAAAATTATGTGATATTTGAGAAAATTTGCTACTTTCATTTCCCAATTATTTTACCATTAATCTGTTGTATCGCTATAATATAAAATACTAGATCAATGCTACATAATATTCCACATTAAATCATTAAAAAAAAAAAAAAACGTATTTATATGTATAAAAGTTAAAAAAAATTAAAATCACATATCATAGAAAAATAATTTTTTTTTTCTTCCTCATCAAGGAAGTAACTAAAATTGTTCGAGAAAGAAAAATCAGTAATTTCATTATACTCTGATAACATCAAGCATGTACTCGTCTCTAAAACTAGAACGATCACGATGACAAATGATCCAAGATTTCTGCACGATGCCGCGGCAAATATAGTGAGAACGACTTGCTATACATCTATCGTCGAGAGCATTCCTTTCCTTCCGTAGAATGATCTAGCGACGACGGCCAGTGCACGCAGGAGATGGAAAGGGAAAGTACGCGATGTTTCGCAAACCGGAACTTTTTCTATCGATTATTTATTCGTTATATTTGCGACCTTACGGACTTTCTATGAACGAGGCCGCGTTTGAACCGCGAGCGCGATTATTCGGATTCCCGCGTACGAGGTGGTATCCTCGAGAAATCGTTCAGACACCTTCCGTGCTAATCCCTCGCCAATCTTGTTAGCCGGGAGTTACGTTTCGCGTTCACGCTTTACGACACTTTAATGCGGCCTTTGGCTGGCAAAGCGGCACTCGTATGCTCTGTTTCACCTCTTTTTATCACTAAAAGTGATTTTAGTGGAGGTAATCCAGAAAATCGGGCCTCTTCAGGTGCAACGCTGATGCAACGAAAATTAGCAATTGGTTGATTTGGGTCACGTGATTCGTGAGGGGGCGTGGGGTAGACCTCGAGTAGGAGTGGCGTTGCCTGGTACTGAGCGATCGCGCCTGTAATTTGTTTTCTATCGATTCAAATGTCTTCATATTAATAAAATTTTATGGCAAAAAAGTCGTCTTTATTTCCTAGTCAGAACAGTTGCTTCTGGGCCTTTCAGTGAGACGAATCGCACTGAGGTACAAGTCGTGCAGTTGTTCTTTCTTTCTCTCTTTGTCTCTCTGTCTGTGCTTTACTTTCTTGCTGTCTTTTCCGCGAGGCCATTCAGTCAAACGCAAAATCGTTTGAAGAGACGGGCAACGAGTTACGTTCGATGTATTTATCATCTCGCTGAGAAAGTCGTTCGCTTTGTTCGCCTAGAGCAGGACTCCTCAAAACTTTTTCCTTTTACCCGAGCAAATATTTCCGCGACTCTGAATACACAATAATATATCATAAAGAAAATTTATTCGAAAACGATTCTTTGGTACCAAACCTTTTGAATTAATTAATTTTCGGGTCGTTGCATGTCTATGGATTTTTTAGTTCTGCGAAAATTTCCGCGACCCCTTTTGAGAAGCCCCGACCTCGAGTGTAACGAGTATAGTTTGAGAATATTTCTGGCGAACGGAGGCGTCAAGTTCCCCTCTTTCACGACAGGCTGTCGTCGGTTTTCTTGCTCGTTACCTAATACTCGCGCAATTTTTCAATGTTTCAATATTGAATTTTCGTCTGGCTGTTTATGTAAGTACGCGAGGGTGTTTCAAAGTAGCACTAGTAGTATTAAAATATTATCATTGAGCAAATATACATTTAGAAATCGACTAGGATGACAAGTGCGTATCATTCAGTGATGCACATTGTCACTTGTTTATTTTGCTACTATCTTATTATTACATATTTTTATGTTATCATATTATGAAAGAATTTTTCAAGTCTTCCAAGTCTACTCAATTATATTTACTATCATTTGTACGAGATCATGTGTATTTTATTCCTAGATATTATCATTGCTCGTGTATATTTTATTTCTCAAATCCTTCATATCATATTTTAGTCGAGTCTATTTTATCACATTTCAGTTTAGTTTACTTTACTATCATCTTATTATTATACATTTCTATATGTTATTATATATTTTCCAAATCTTTCAAGATACTCTAAAACAATACTACTATTTAGGAACATTATACATAATAATATAGAGAGAGTGTTTATAAATTGATTATATTATTATTATGACAATAAATATTCGATTTTTATCACTTAAATAGAATCATTTGTAGCACGTAAATATATGCGTTTCTGAATTCACATTCGAAAATTACAATTATGCATGTATCTACTTTCAAACAATGAAGATATTCACGTACCGTGCGAATTGCGTTAGATTTTTATTCATTTCGTCGTGGATCTCGTATATTTCGTTTGACTTCATTATCTCCTACATTCCTGTATTACTATGATATTTCACTGGAAAACTCACCCCAATATCTTGCCAGCGTCCGAGCTCCTGTAGAAGTCGCATCTGTGCAAAGGCCTCCTGGGATCATCGACGTACCTCTGCCCAGCTGCTTGACACAGCGCGCGATACAGTTGGAACTGGAGGACCCCCGCCACGAAATTCCTGTGAAATATGAGAGAAAGCGAATTTAACTTCACCGCGATTTCGCCGTGACGAGTTTCATCAGTTATGTCATATCTCGTCCATATCAATTATATCCCGGAACACTCAACGACAGATTCACAATGCAACGAAAGCAAATGCAAAGTAAAGCAATAATAGCAACGGTCGAATATCAATCCGGATATCTTGAAACAAGAGAGAATCGAAACGAGTAATTGACGAGGCGTTTAACGACCTCAACCGTGGTGACTTTTTGACAACCGTGAGGGAACGTCTTCCTCAAGGTCAGTGTCAACGAGGTCGATTCGCCATTTAGAATCGTACACACAGGAGGTCGTGCTTGTTCATTCTCGTGCGGATAGATCTCTCTCGAAGTATCGTAGCAAGGTGGACGAAAGCGAAAAAGAGAGAAAAGAAGATCGACAGAGAGAGAAAGGGGAGCTCGCGCGTTTCACCGAGACTCTTCATCGACAGCGACCTTTACGTAACAAACGCCGGATACTATCCTCCGCAGATCGTTGTTACACTCTCGTTCGTCTACTTTCCATCGAAAAGAGGCTGGGCGTCGTAGCCGGCGACGAGGAAACCGTTGCGACCGCGATCGCGAAAGCGAGGAATGTCGCCTGGCCGATCTTTCACTGGAGCGACGATCGATCGGTTTCGTAACGATCCGTAATTAGACTGTGGTTTTCGGTCGTCCGATTTTGCTTCGGTTGTCTCGCTTTCGCACGACAGATCCCCACTCTCGTAGAATTCGTTCCAGTTGTTTCTTTCTTTTTTCCTTTCTTTTGTCGATGATTCGCTAACAAACAAACTTTTGATAGAAATTGGCATCGAACTTTCGATCCTTTGATAAAATTTGGCATACAGCGATCAATGTTCGTTGTTACAAATCTTAGGTAGAAGATGATTTAATATGCAGAAAATGCTGTTTGCTAAATCATCGATAAAATTGTACGTTTCAGTAAAAATTTTTATCTTTCATGCAACTAGTTTTAATAATTTATATAAATCACTTTTCAATGTCTGCCCTCGAATCACTTATTCCTTAAATACGTTTGATGTTATAAATTCTGGCACAGAGAAATTCACATGGCAGAAAATACTGAAGATACTCTTTCTCCAATTCGTGAATAAAATAATAATAATTGTCGAAGATTATGAAATATTTTATCTGTCACTGATGCAATCACACGACAGATTCTATTAATTTATGTTACTGCCCGCCTTCATTCTGCCTCCTCGTTGTACACGCGAGCGGGGGTGTAGCAATCTGAATAATCAGGCGACAAGGATAACGGGAGAACCGATGCCAAAACGATGATCCTACTCTCGAATTCTACGTACAAGATATCGATTTTCCACCGAATCGCGAAGGTTAAGTGATCCATGAAATTCAAGGTTTTCGTGAAAGTTTCTTGTAATCGAATTTTCATCGTTGTCGTTCAATACATTGAATAAAAAAAAATTTGTGGCGACCACTGTAATTGTTATATCCGAGCGTGTCCAAAAGAGGTGAAATTGAACGAGAGAGAAAAGCCCGTCCAACTCGATCACGTAGTAACGAGAACTTTTTCTTGAATTGATCAACCTTTGAATTCTGCCTGCGTGGTATGAAAAATCGAAGGTAGCCTTTCAGAATCGAAGCTCCTACCTCCGATGCAAGGAAAACGAGTCAAATCAAATTTCGAGGAGGAGGGCGTACACGCCGTGAATGGTACAGCTCGTGATTCACAATATCGCTACCGTTTAAGAGAGAAAAAATTTCTCCGATATTCGAAACTCGTTCGATAATTGAGTCCAAGGAGAGAAACCTTCACTTGGAATGCCAGGGCTCGTGATTTACAAATCGCTGCCGCAGTGAAATCGACTCGAAATTTTTCTAATGTTCCAACTTTCGTGGATTTTCGACATTTCGAAAACGTTTCCTCGATTATGAATTTCGCGGATCGTTCAAAATTCACAGATCGTTCCGCTGTTTTAAAATTCCACATCTTCAAATTTTGCTTTACGTTCAAAATTGTTCGCAGACCGTCCGAAGTATCTACTTTCTAAGAAAATTCTAAATTTCTTCATTTTGCTTTACGTGCAAAATTTCGTGAGTCGTTCAAAATTCAGAGCGTCTAAATTCCTCAAATTTAGTAGATCAGAAATGATAAAACTATTGGGTTGTCCGGAAAGTTCGTGCCGATTATTGAAGGAAAATTGAAACGCAGAAGATTTAAATTTTAGCATATATTTATCAAATATTAAATTTAATTTATATTAAATCGGCACGAACTTTCCGGACAACCCAATATTATTCTCGAGAAAATCGATTCTAAATTACTTCGATATTCAAAGTTTCGTAGATCACTCCGTCGCTGCTTCAAGAAAATTCCAAATTTCCCCGGCTGCTCGAAATTCGTAGATTCGAAAATAGATTTTCCGCGACGTTTAAAATCTCGCAAGTACTTTGAATGTATCTGAATTTTCTCCGATTCGCGCGGGAACATTGATCTCTGGTATTTCAACCTAATGTTAGATAACAATTCGCGTGGCGCCAAATGGGCCCGACTTTCAAATCCTGTTCGCTGCTCGGGCAGCTTCTTTCGTAAAGATTCGCCGGAACGTCTTTTTTTTCTTAGAAGAAAATCATGTCTCGTTTGCTCGATATTCGTACATCGAAGAAGCAACTTGATTCGATACGCGTGATTTATTTCGAACGTCAACGTTGCCTGTACGCGATATCCTTTGCAAATAAAACCAGTTCTCGATCTCCGCTGCCCACATTTCGACCATCAGTTTCCCTCGATCGAGTACAAACTGTTCGCACAGTAATGGCATGCATCTTGCTACACGTACACACGCCGTCTGTTACATAACGATCTAACGATCTCGCGAGTGGTCACTATAAACATCGATCGTACGTTACACATTTCTAATGAGTATCGTGCGAGTAGGCGCGTTGTGTCTCTCTGTCTGTACACTACGGATCAAAAATTTCGCGAGAAGAGAATTTGGAATTTGGCGTAAATTTCTCATCTTGATTAATTTTATTACGTTTAATTCTCAAGAAGCGAATAACTCACTTTCGTACATTTATCCGTCGTCAAGTGTAAGGCACGAATAACGGTGAATTTTAAGGTAAATTTAAAAAAATAGTTCATGACGACTTTTAATTTATGACGTTGGACGATATGGAATTACAAATGGTACGAAAAGTTAATTGTTCGATGAAGAAACGCGTTTGCTTGGAAATTTGTTGTATTCTCTTTCGCGTATTGTAATAATTTTCAATTGAAAAGTCACTGACAAACCTTGCTAGAAAGGACGAACAGCGAATTGCGCGATCTTTAATTTTGTCAACTTTCTCCCATAAATCAAACAAATATTGCTAAAAATCATTTCAAACTTACGCGCGCGATAAATTACGTCACGTTACGTTCAATCTCGCACTCTTTCACCAGAAACGAAAACGTTACTTTCAACTTTACCTTCTTCCAATATATAACAAATTCAAAATTGCTGAATATCGCTCACAGCGAGTTGTTTTACTATTTCTAACTTCCATTCTCTTTCGTAACCGATTCGGAAACGATTTCGAAATTGCTAGAGACTAGTCGATAACCAGAAAAGACCAGAAAAGACCAGAAATCGTTACTTTTGTCCGGTGTTCTTCGGACGAGGAAAAATAGATCGTGGAAAACGGCGATCAAACTTTTGCGCGGTAATGTATACGCGCAGAAGAAAACGGAACCGGGGCCAGGCGAAGAAAAGGAGAGGGAAATCGTGACGTAGAGCGTGTCTCATGAAAGGGAGTAATAGTTGCACCCACGAGATTGGCAGCGGATAAATCCTTACGGGTGAGCACCTACGGCTCGGTGTACACGTAACCGTCGAGGTTGCTGTCGAGAGAGGAAGGACGAAAACGGAACGGTTTGAAACAGGGAGAAAGGGAAGAGGAGTTCGAGCGTGTTACGCTGATTTGATTACACCGCCGATCTCCGCGTCCGGTTGAAAAAGGGACTGAGTGTTCGTAACTGGGATTGGACCAGCTGCAAACATTGCAAACACTGTAAATGTACATTTTTCGTGCACTGTTAATTACGTGTAATTTCTAACCTGATCGTCGGTTGTTTGCGGGACACGTAAAAGTAGTATAATGGAACAAAGTTCGACGATAGACAATTGAGTTTTGTCGCAAATGAATGTGACGAAATTCCAAAAGGAGACACGTTGAATAATAAACAATTGAAAATACACGAGCATACACGTGGCATTCGAACAACGTTGATCAAAATAGAATCCTTTGCGCTTCTCATCGATCCAACACGATTCGCAGAGAACAGGGATAAAGTTGAGGTTTAAAGTATACACTGTACAAGTATTTGGACGATTGTTGTGGCGTGTTTCGATTAAAAAATTAGTTTTCAACTTTTCTAACATAATATTGTAACTTTTGTAACGTTAGCATAACGCGAAGAATGTTACTTGTCCTTTACTTGTCGCAATAATTAAGTACGAATAATCTGCCAAATTGAAACTGACATATGTGTTGTAAGGTCCATATTTACGCCAATGAATACTTGATATTCCGTGAAATTTATCAAAACTTTTAGAACGTGACGCAGATTCTCCAATATGACACAGATGCATTTAAAATCACTCAGGTATCTCGTTCACCTTTGACTATTCTTTTTCCAATTTATTATCTACTTTTTTTCATTGCAACACGACAGAAGTGTTTAAATTACTTCACTTCTGTTTGAATCGTACGTAATTGGTACATGAAGTAAGATCAGAATTAAAATCAAAATAAAATGAAAGGGTCTCGTTTGAGGCGCTTCTTTGTAGTTTCCTAATATTTGTATATATATAACTATCAGAGACTATCAGAAACAGGCCGGAATGCGAGTTACGCGCAGCTGGAAATTGTGGCGAAGCTGCAGAGAAAGGACCGATGCAACGTGACAGGCAGATTTTTGTGTATGGTGCACGGGGTACGTTACGTCAGAGCGAACGTTACATGAAAAGTTTCCTTTTACGTTACTCTTTTGAATGTAAATCACGCTAATGAAGCAATTAGAGCTTCATAGAGAAGGAGAAGTGTATTAATCGAGAAGTAATTTTTTTTTCTTTTTTCAATTGAAAGAGAACGTAGAGCGCTGAGTTTTGATTTATATCACATGGAAAAGTGGAGGCGCGTAACGTAAATGATGGGAACACGGAAAGAATTCGAACGTCGAACGACGAGGCAAGAGAATAATAAATGACACAGATGAAAAATTTAGAACGCGCGGGTGCAGCAAGTTGCAAACGAATTTCCCAATTGAATATTTTTTTAGGAAATAAAATTGAAAGATCAAATCTGAGGCACTCTCGTTTCCATCCACCGGTTGTTGTTTCAATTTATTCAAACTCACCAGGAACAAAAGCAATTAAAAAGCAATTCCCTTTGCAATTGAATACGACAACAAAAGACATTACAAGACGGAGACCTGGTATTGAAAATCTATCCCAAAGTATCAGAGTTCCATTCACCGATCCAACTACGTACTCGTTCAATCTCACGACGAAAGAAACAATCACGAGAAGATCAAGGGGAAGAAATAAAAACGATACTCAGTCGGAGTTTACTCGACCCGATGCGAAATGAAATGAAAATAAGTCAAGATCACTGGACTTGCGAACCGACAGTCTTCTCTCATCTACTCGGATTCACCAAAGAGCGAAATAATCAGCCACGTTCGAATTAGAAACGTATAAAAATGACAAAACAGCGTTAAATCCCTTCCCTTTCACAGGATCGAGAGAAAGAGACCCGCCTCGATCTTGCCCACTGTCGACAATTCCCAAACTCACCGTGGCTCCCGCGAGACTGCAACATTCTCGCGAAAAAAAGAAAAAAACTCAAAGCCACGTCAGGTGTTTAGCACTGGAAGCGACTCATACGCGGACAACCGTCGCCAGGGTATCCGCATAACAGTGGGACTCACTGGATGGCGGGCCCAAGTGGGGATCCCTCGGACGAGGAGGAAAACGAAACTGTTGCCCAAGGAGAGGGGAAGTGGAGTCGTGTGTCTCCCAAAGGGGAGTGGTACGACGATCGTGGTCGTTCTCTGAGCGAACAAAGAGGTGTAACGTGGGGGGTACGGTGTGTCGGGCCCGGGTGGCGAAGGCGAAAGTATGCCGCGTATATAAGACGACGAACCGTCGGCAATCAGCATCCAGTTCACTTCTGGACGCACCTGGACTATCTCGAGAGCAAAAATGAGAATCCTGGTACGTGAGTGACGCACGCAGTCAAAGGGGGAAAACGGACGATTGTCGGGCCTCTGTCCGAGAAATAGAAGGAGAAGGGGGGGGGGAGGGCCCGGAGCAACCGGGGTCGAGTAGTGACCAGAGTTCGCGCAGTGAATGATTTCTATTTCGAGCTGGTGATCCGCGATTCAGTTTTGTAGTTTCCCGCATGTAGTTTGTTTGGGACGTATGTAGGTTCGCGTACAGTGATCACATTGTAAGGGAATTTGATCTAGTTCGTTGAGAATTTCTTGAAAATCCTGATGATCCTTCGGAGTTTGATCGGTGGATCGGAGGGTATTTGCCAGTCAAAACACGACGTAGCTTCGTCTTTCGAGACTTTCGGAAACCCGAAATCGCCCAGACGTGATTCGTTCCGCAACCGCGAATCGCTTTCGTTTTTGCACGCGATCGAGTCGACGAACGTAATCCAGACGCTAAAACTGTTCCAACTGTGGTTTTCTAGGTCTACACGACAGCGATCGCTTTGTTGGTTTCGTCCACATGGGCCGAGGAGAAGACGGCTGAGAAGGCGGCCGCTTCTGCGGAGGACAAGTCGACGAAGAAGCAGGAGAAACGCGGCCTGTTGGGTCTCGGTTACGGTTACAGTTACGACGGTGGCTACGACATCGGAGCTGGTGGACACGGCGGCCTGGAACTGGGCGGCTACGGCGGCTACGGCTACGGTGGCTACGAACACGGTGGACACGAACACGTGAAGACCGTGACCGTGGTGAAGAACGTGGCTGTTCCATACCCCGTGGAGAAACACGTGCCGTACCCCGTGGAGAAGCCAGTACCAGTCCCCGTGAAGGTTCCAGTACCGCAGCCTTACCCAGTCGAGAAGCCCTATCCAGTCAAGGTTCTCGTCAAGGTTCCGGTACACGTACCTCAACCGTACCCCGTGGAGAAGAAGGTCCCGTACCCGGTACACGTGCCCGTCGATCGTCCGTACCCCGTCAAAGTTTTGGTACCGCAGCCCTACCCCGTGGAGAAACACGTACCGTATCCGGTGAAGGTACCGGTGCCGCAACCGTATCCGGTCGAGAAACCAGTCCCAGTGCCGGTCAAAGTTCCGGTCCACGTACCAGCTCCCTATCCGGTGGAAAAATTGGTCCCAGTGAAGGTCCCCGTCGACCGTCCGATTCACGTGCCAGTACTGAAACCGTACCCGGTGCACATCGAAAAGCCAGTACCATACGCGGTGGACAGGCCAGTGCCGGTTCCAGTCAAAGTACCAGTCGACAGACCGTACCCAGTCCCCGTTGAGAAGCCGGTCGCTGTTCCGGTGAAGGTGCCGGTGCCACAACCGTATCCGGTTGAGAAGCCGGTACCTTACCCGGTCGAACGACCCGTTCCGGTCGAAGTTAAAGTCCCAGTTGACAGACCGTATCCGGTTCACATCGAGAAGCCGGTGCCGTACCCGGTCGAGAAGCCTGTCCCCGTTCCGGTCAAAGTACCAGTCGCGGTTCCGGTACACCACGACATCGGTTACAGCAGCGACTGGGCCGGTGGCCACGGTTATCATTAACCACGTTCCAATCGCGTCGGTTTTCGATTGCCGTTTGAACAAACATCGCGTCAGATGGTAATTACACACGCCGGCGACATCAGGCAACGGCGACGAGCAGTTTTAGGTAACGCATAGGAGCGAAAAGAAGAAATGAAAATTCATTCAGACGAGACAGTCGGGAGAGGGCGGTATTCGATGGCACGCGTCGATCCACGATATTCCTTCCTTTTGTATGTACCTGGATCGCGACGGGGATGGACTGGATTAACGAAACGCACACACGTCGCTCCAGAGGCCGGTCCCTCCGAGGTCGATCGAAACCGAGCCCCGCGAAAACACGGTGACGACGCGCGTCACGAATACGAGAAGAAACCGGAGAGAGATTCATAGTTGGAGCCCGTCTTTAGCGATCTTCGTTCGACAAACAACTCGCTTATCTCACCTTCTCTACTTTATTTTTGTTTTTTTCTACCGAAATAGCAAAATACATGTATTTTTGTACGAATTATAAATATTAATAACGTAAAGGATATCGAACCGGCTGCGTTGTCACGTTCTTTCACGACCTCACGCTCTCACGACCTTCCCTCGAATTCCTTCGTCACGATCAGTTTAACAATTTCCATTTCTATTTTCATTTTTTCTCGCGTTCCTAATCATTAACTGTCCCATTACGATATTTATCGTCGACGATCCCAGAAACAATTTCACTGTTTCCCCGTCGATCGATACACACTCCTCGAATCGTTCGACGAATGGCGGGACTGACTGTGGGAGAAGCCGCGACGATCGTGTCACGATCGAATGCGCTCGCTTTCCACGCGACGCGTTCCTTCGATCGAAGGGACAGAGTTCGCGAAATTCGCCGGTTTCACTTTCGCGTTTGAAACTTTCTTCGAGCGTGCGGCTCGAGCCACGCGCGCAGGTGCGCGAAAGATTCGTGTGCTCTACGGCGACGGCACGCGAAACCGGATGGCAGAGCCTACGACCTAGTTCTCTCGCTGCCAACGCGGCCTTGCCAAATCGATGCTCTTGATCGCCCCTTACCGTCCACGTGTCCTCGTAATTTGCACCGACGTGCAGTTCGTTGCTTTTCGACCCACATCCACTTTCCGCGGAATCACCGGCGGTGTGCTCGAGAAAAGATTCGCGGAAACGCGACTCTATCGATCTTTTTGTCTGTTTTGTTTTCTGGCTTTTGTCTTGCACGTTGTATCATACGAATCGTTCGTGTGAGTCGGCTAATGTGGCTTGAAAACGCACGAGCGCGTTTCGAAAGAGACGTAACTCTTATCGCAGAACTTTCGCTTCGCTCCTCGTTATCCAGAAACGAGTAATAACCTCTTTCGACTTACACGATTTTTGCATCAAGCATACTGTACCTTTTTTTTTGGTCTGCGTCTTTTTCGAGCCAGCGAATTTCGAGAAGCGAATTGAAAAATACCTGCACGTGTGCCCGGCTGTTCGAGAAACACCGTCAAGGGGAAAGTGATTATCAAGAAGGCAGGAAAGTTCGACGGAAGCACCGGAAACTTTAGCAACGATCCACCGGCAACCTTCAATTACCTTCGTTGTGCGTTCGTTAAGCAATCCCGATGGATTTCAATCTACGCCCACCACGCGGAGAACTGGCTGGAAACGCAACGGCGTTTTATTTTATTTTAATTAACGTTCAACGAATCGCGCACGTGGCGGCCTGTTTCATTAGAATCGTTAATTGACGTCGTTAGCTCGGCGAACGTTTTCTCGGGGCTTGAACCAGCCGACCGTGTCAAAGGATCACGCCCACGACGATATTTAATTCTTCCACGGTTAAGTCCGCAACGCGGTAACGACTGGAAAAAATATTATGTGGAAAGTTCAAACAATTTGGCACTTTAATCCTCTAACGTGAAATGTGGTCCGCACAAACGCAGTAATAACTGAACAATTTTTTTCCTACTGAAAGAGAGATGAGAACGCCACCCCTCTGAGAAGAAAGTCCTGACTTTTCTCATTATCCCGAATATTTACGAAATTGAATGAAGTATGTGTGAATATTTTCGAAACGAAAGAGTTGTATTTTGATTATCATGATATAAACTAGAAATTTTTTCACACAAAATAAAACATGTTAGAATAGACTTGCATACAATTTGATACATGTACACGTGTAATTGTCTGTTTCGTATGTACTCGCGTATTAAAAACTACACGAATTAAAATACGAATATTCATCAAATATTTTGTATTTTTAATGTATGTTCAAAATCATGATCTCTAATGCAGATCGTAAAAAATAGTACAACTTTTAATTCAACTCTTTTCGTATATCTTAAGTTGGCATTTTCTGTAAGTATTAGATGTACGCAAGTCAGACATGTTTGTACCAATTCAATTCATGAACATGCTTTGTGAAATGAACAAAATCTTTGTCACACTGAAATTAATTCGCTCGCAGCATTCGATGACTCCTTAAACTGAAAGATGTACTGTTAGATGCAGGAAAGTTCTCAGTGACAAAAATTTCGCACGTATTTATTTAATGAGAGAAGTCAAGGTTTTCTTGGAGAGGGTTTTTCATTCCCAGGATCCAGAAAAAAAATTGTTCCGTTCTCCTCGCAAGCAAGAGGGAAAGTTAAAAAAAAAAAAACGACAAATAAAATCGTAACAAACCAAAAAAGTATATCAAGGTTACGACAAATGAAAGTAAAATGTCGAATTTTTTGGTGTAATAATATCCAACGAGTTGCGCTTCGACCCACTTCGACCGTGCCCAAGCACAGTTACTCACGAATCGTACACTTCGTGCTCGTCCGTCGAACAACTCTTACGCAATCTGTGCCGCACGCGACTTCGATCGAGGCTGAAAGTGAGAGAGACCTCCCCTTTCGTACGAAAGATCGTCATGGGAGGAAAGCTCGCGTCTTTGTGTCTGACCGTAACGATTGTGTTTCCCTTTCGCGTCTCCTAACTGTGGGCGAGGATTGTGTCCTTTGGTGTCTTGGTCTTTACTTTGGTTTTCGTGCTTGTTTTTTTTATGCTTTATAATTTTTTTTCCTTTTTTCCTGCTAAATTTACTAAATGCACCGAGTGGTCTATATAAATTCGTATGTCAAATAAATTAATTAGGAAGAGACTTGAATTTCAACTTCTGCAACGCTCGACGCGCGTTGTCGAGGCAGTTTCGCGAACTTTTACTTGAAGCGAGCGTCGATAAAGCAGCTGCGCGATTTTAACGACGATCGATACATTCACTTTGTACGAATTTAAAAATTAATTAATTAAAAGAGGAATTGAATTCTTACAATTTAAATTTATCGAACCAAAATTGTATCGTGGAAGTCAAGGATCGCAATTTTCGAGTAACGATTCGATCATTATTTGAGAATATTGAGATTAACCAACTGTGGGAAACAGTATCGACTGTAGTTACGCTAGTTAATTCGAAATGAGACTAGCAACGACAACGATATTCGACAAATCAAATAATGACTAGATTTCAATTCGAGATAAGTGGCGCCATGACCGGAAATTCAAATTGCTATTCAAATTCACATTGACCGTAATGGAACTTTAAAAGAATGGAACAATCGGTAAATGGCATTTCAACGCAGAGTACAAATGTTTTAAATAGTTTTAATTAGTATGCGCTCATCGAAAGTGAAGAACGATGCTAACGATGCGGACTGTATAACTAAACAGTACACTTTTAATTAAAACTGTTTTTTCCTAATTGTTTGGAGCATCTTTGGAATATCTTGCGTGTTTTCACATCGTTATTCAAAGGCCAATTTAATTAAATTGTTGCAATTAATAAACAAACACGGTTGTACGTAGAGACTTCTACTTAATCATAGCGATTAGAATGATCCATTCTTGTTTTATACATGTTAATTGAAGTATATTCTAACAAGCCTGATCCACGAATGGAAGCAGCTTTTTACACTTATTAGTCTTGATAATGCTATTAAAGGTAAAGAGAAAGTTATTTGCGTATCGACTTTAAAATAGAGTTCTTCTAGCGTGCACTTTGAAAATTCAAAGATCTTAGATCAGAATTGTGATCTGTTAATCTCGTATTCGATAAAGTATTTGAATGATCGTAGATTATTCGATGATTTCTGTGAATTACATGTTACGTAAAGATGCGCGAAAGACTAATTTATGGACTGTGATAAGAACTGACTATTATGAAATATATGTTTCAATTAATTATCATCGATTATTCAATTTGTTCAATACGTTCATCTCTATCGGGAAAGTTATTGAATACTAATTTTTTGCTATCTTATACTTTTTATATAAATATTCAGGTTGATTCCGAATTTTCAGCATAATTGTGGCAGTTGTGTTTCGTTAAAAAACACAACAATTATTTTTTGCGAATTTATGATCTTTTTATCATACGAAAATACGAATAAAAGTTCCCCGAATTCTATACAAAAATTGATTCTAAATTTTACCAAAATAATTATGGCAGTCGTGTCTCATTAAAAAAACATGGAGGTTTCTAACCTTCTCATCGTATAAAAATATGAACAAAAATTCTCTGGACATCAAAAAATAACGTAAAAGCATAAAACTGCAAAATTCCCTGCGTTTCAAAATGTATGTAAATATAATAAATATTAAATACACATTTAAAAAACGCATCTACTCTGTAACTTCCATATATATGTAGAAAAATTCCTTGAAACGCTTTTCTTACGTCTACACAAAAGAGGAATTATTACTCTCTCCTGAATGATGCGTGTTCAGCATGTTAACAAGATGCATGGGAAAAAATCTGCATCCTCGATGCACCGAGCATGACAGAAACGATACCGAAAAGCAGAAGAGGATCAGAATTCAGCAGCCACGGTTTCGTGATCATCGCGTGTCCGCTGTGAAATCTTCGTAAAAATAGTCGCAGTTCCAAGTAAAAATAACGCGATTCCAAGATTCCACGTTTTCACCGCGGCCAATGTTTGGTTCCTCTTCTATTACGCGTATCTTCGAGAAGGACTGCCCATTGTTTTCTCGATTATGGTTACAACCGCGATACAGTTTCCACAGACGCAGTCCATGACCGTGAAAGTTCTCCTAGATTATTCGACTTTCCGCTTGATATCCGGAAGATCGTATCTGATTGCAACTCGAGCCGTTTTTTAATTTCTCCCCTTTCGATACGCTCGATTTAACATTCATCGTCAGTCAGCGAGTTCTATTTTATTTATTACGATTTATTAATTTGAAAATTTCTAGCGCTTAGTTTCTCGTGTCAATTCTATTTTAATTGCCAATTACTGCTAGATCTTTGAACTGGAAATATTATTCGATGTCGTATAATTGTATATTGGTTTTCAATTTATGTTAACTTAGTGTGTTAATTTTTGTGAACTTTTTCTAGACTCTTGGATCAAGAACAATCCTTTTTATTTTATGATGTTCTAATTATTCGAGATCATTGATTTTGCATTATAATTTCATTTAAATGTTTCATTCAACTAATTTAACGTGATAAAATTAGTTTGTTAATTTTTAGCAAACTTTCATATAACTTTTGCTATTTTATTACTTTCAATTCGGAGTCTCAATTTTATAACTTAAAATTTAGTATGCTAAATATAATTCTCATTACGAATAACTTTAGCAAGCTTCTTGGAAAATGTAATTGCTGTGTAATACACTCTGTTGAGAAAGAATTATTACTATCCTACACTTTTCTCCGTTGACTCAATATATTATAATATATATTATACATTGAGTAGGATAATGACAATTTTTTTTCAAGAGAGATTTACTACTATGCCATACTTTACTACCACGCTACTATATATATATAATTGTTGATTCAGTATAAAAAATGAAAAATCTGAAAATAATGCTTTGAATTTCGAACGATGCAACACGAGTTCCGCTTTCAATTAGAAATCTCAGAAACAGATCAACCGGAGAGTCCGAGAGTCGGGTGATCTTTCGCTTTCGTTCCGTGCGTGACCGGCATGGAGATCGGTTGTGGCTAGCGTTCTCGATGGAATGCTCTCCAAGGTCGTCACAACGGGGAAAAAACGTTGTCGCAAAAGGGCGTGAAAACATCGAGACTTGGCTGGAGCACGTTTGCCAACATCCGGTGTCACTTCGTTATCGAGATGCTGGATGGAATACAAGAGTCAGATTCCTCCTGACCGGGTTATTATCTGGTTGAGAGTTTCACTCTCAAAAAAACATGCGAAAGCGAAGACGCGTTCCCCCGTAAAATCCCTCAGCCTGTGCACAAACTTAAGATGGAGGAACGTCTATATAAAAGCTAGTAAATCCACAGGTCTGATTTACTTCTTTCTAGTTTGGATCGTGCGTCGAAGAATTCTTAAAAAGTTAGTAGAGCCATGAAATCGGTTCACATTCACGTTCTCGTTTGGATCGTGCATCACTGAATCTTCGAAAGTTAATAGAACGACGAAATCAATTGATCTCAATAATTGGTCATCTCGTCAAAGAATCTTTATACGTCTGTTAATAAAATGACAAAATTAACTTAATTCGCTGAAATTCGCTTTCGTTAGTAGACGACAAAATTTCTGTCTAGATTAAATCGTGCATAGAAGAACCTTTGGAAATTTAAACCAGAATATTTATTTTCTTCATTCTAGTGTGATTCGTGCATCGGAAAATGTTCAACAATTAGTATAACAGAATCACAAAGTTAATCTTCGAACGCTTAAGTCGATTTACTTCGTTCTAGTTTCGACCGTGCATCGTAGAATCTTCAAAAGTTAGTAAAAACCACAAAATTGACGTACTTGATTTTAGCTTCGGTCGTACGTCGAAGACCACGATTCGCTACCAGAACCACAAAATTGATTAACTTCTGTCTAGTTTGAATCTTCGATCCTGAAGATATCAGGATTCTACCATGGTAGGTGCAAAAAGAAAAGTGAAAGAGAAGAGTACCTGAATCTGTATGTATTTGACTATTGCTTGGTGAATAACGCTGAAAAGTGAGTCCGAAGAATGCTACGATTTTCGTAAAGAATTCGTTTGTTCCATTTGCAGAGAAACACAGCGATCTTGGTGATACTCTTCGTGGCAACGTCGTCCGGATATCACGTCAATTCGAAGCGGGCTTCGATTTTTGAGAAAAGTTACAGAATTACGAATACGCGACCGCAGAGGTACTACAGGCAAGAACGGAACGATCATGTTGCCAAGGAGAAAAGCTGCGGAGCCTTGGAAAAGATGGATCGGGGATCAAGATCGACGGAATCGGTCGAAAAAATGTGTGCGTAAATCTCGCAGTAGTAAAATCTCTCTATCCGAAAGTGTTCTTACACTTTGTATGAAGTCATTGAGGCAAAAGAAAATTAATTTCATTAAGATACTGAATTAAAGTAAAATTCCATAAAGAATATTAGTAGCTTCTGTACAAAACACTTTTGTCAGCTACGTTCGAACAATAAAGTGTTATGTTTATTTCTTCACGAAATGCTAAATTGTTCTTAAGTATATTACACTACAAGATATAATTCTGATAAAAATTCTAGCTCTTTTATTATCAATTAAATCGGCAAAAATATTACACGAAAGTAACGATTTTAATAAAAATATCACAAACGATTGTTTATTTTCACTAGTATAAACGTTAATGAAACCAGATCATTACAGACGATCCGTACGACGAGTTCCCAGAGGACCAGCAAGCAGAAGCAGGGAGCCTCGAAGACATCGTCGTCAACAGTGACTTCGGAGACGCTCTAAACGGGAAATATTCGGTGTCGAAATCCGAGGGCGGTCAAATTCTAGGTCACGAGGACGCGCACAAGACGGTCACCGTGGTGAAGAAAGTGGCAGTTCCCTATCCAGTCGAAAAACTGATACGATACCCTGTCGTGAAGAACATACCGTACCCCGTTAAAGTGCCCGTAGCTCAACCTTACCCGGTCGAGAAGAAAGTACCGTACCCAGTCAAAGTTTTTGTCAAGATTCCAGTAAAAATCCCGAAACCGGTACCGGTGATCAAGGAAGTCCCTTACCCGGTCCAGGTGCCAGTCGATCGCCCGGTGCCTGTCAAGGTTTATGTACCGGACCCGTACCCGGTTGAAAAGAAGGTTCATTACGAGGTGAAGGTGCCTGTACCCGAACCGTTCCCTATCGAACGAAAGATTCCAGTAGCGGTGAAGGTACCAGTGCACGTACCCCAACCGTACCCCGTGGAGAAGGTGGTGCGTTATCCTCTAAAAATTGAAGTCGAACAACCGGTACCGGTACCGGTGCCTAAACCGTACCCAGTACCAGTTTCTAAGCTCGTTCCTTACCCAGTTGACAAGCCAGTGCCTGTACCAGTGACAGTCAAGGTACCACGACCTGTACCTGTGCTCGTTGATAAACCTGTCCCTGTCAAAGTGAAGATCCTGGTACCAGCACCGTATCCCGTGGAAAAGGAGGTACCCTACACTGTCGAGAAACCAGTGCCAGTACCGGTGAAGGTACCAGTCGACAGGCCTGTACCTGTGCAGGTGACGAAACCTGTCGCTTATCCTATCGAGAAGCCTGTTCCTTATCCGATCAAGGTACCCGTTGCTGTACCAGCTGAGACGGAAGAGTCTGGTCATCACGATTGGAAGTAACGAATAGAATGTGAAGGGATGTTTTAGGATAATTTTGGAGTTAATGGTATGATACAGGGGTGGGCAAATACGGCTCTTCGTCGAGTTAAGTGCGGCTCCCGTTGAAAATTTAAATCTGTTTCTCTTTTTTATCATTTCAGAACTGTTTTCACCGACTCTTGTTAAATTGACTAAGTCATAACATTTAAATCTACTGATAATAGTAGAATATGTAACCGTATTAATTAAATTAAATTTGAATTTGTGTATTTAATGTAACTATGGCTCTTTATAATATATCAAAAACCGGAACACCATGCGTGTTCACCCCTGGGTATAATAGTTGTGATACAAATACTGTTTTACCGAAAGGAGTTTAGTTATTTAATTAAAAGTATTTGAAAATTATGTTCAACATGTTTATGCATTTGTAGGAAATTTAAATGTATATTATATGTAAGAATATATATGTCAAATATGTACAGAATTTTATGGCTTGTTAAAGAATAATGGAAAGAAGGATTAGAAGGTGAAATTAGATTCTATTTAGGTTCATTATTTTTTAATTTTAATGTGATTGTAAGAATATGATCGGTAGTCTAATTATATTTGTGAATAATAATCATCTGTGGGAAACTTTGACAAATTTGTATTGTCAAAAATAACTCGAATCTCAAAATTTCTGTTTCGTCTACTACTAAACCCAATGCAGAGGAAGGACGCGACGTCATTGCGACAATGATATATATTTCGAGATCCTATATATACGTATATGTATTTTCCGAATGGTGCAATGCACACCCAGCATGCAGTCTCGCAAATTAAATTTGTGGCATACAAAATTGCAACGAAATTTCTCGTCTGTACCGAGTCTAATGTATGTACATATAACCCAAAGTGTGCTAAAATTCTAATAATAATATAGAAATTATCGAAGCGCGCTATTGTCAGAATATTTTTTTAATAAAGCAAGTTTGCAAAAAATTTTTAAATAATTTTTATGACCTTTTATTTTTTTTCGTAACTGCGTCGAAAGTTCTGCAAATTTCTGCAAACAATTTTCGCAATTCCCGATTGCAATTCGCATCGACAGTACCGTTTCTAACTATAGTACGCGCACATCCCGCAAGAGGTTGCACAATGTAAAAATAAACAAAATTTAATACTACATTCGTTAATAATTATTGATTTTCAAATACAATGATCTCCATCGCCAAAAACAATAATTAATTTCACGATGGTTAATTTCATCTTCTTAAGATTATTTCCTTCTTATAAATTGTGACTACTAAAAACTCTGATAAATTGTACTTTTTATAAAAGTGACAGTGTTCGAGTATCAACCGGTTAAGGACCGGAAACAATTTTACAACAATTCAGATCAAAGACGATTTTCTCCACAAATACAGCGACATCCGAGGCATCGATTTCGTTCCAGTCACGTTCGCTTTCGCTCCGATTAACCGCTGATGTCCCCGGCGGTATAAATCCGTATAAATCGTCCAAGTTTAATCTTGAGAATTCCCACAATCCCCAATATTAATCATAACCCGCAGAAAATGACCCAATTCCGGCAATGAAAAACAGAAATATTATAATCTGTAATTTCATCTGTAATTTATCATCTTACTTCGGGAAGCTCTTGAACCATGCGATTTCTACTTGAAAAAAAAAAAATGGAATATCGCCATATACGATATGAACGCGGAAGACAATTGTCCGTTTAATTGAAAGGTATCTCGAGATGAAGTCACGAACGAGGTGGTACATCTAATCTGATCATCGAGCCGGAGGAAGAAAGCGGCGCGATTTAAAATGGCAAAACCGTCGCGGAGAACTTTTATACCGGTTTCGGTTTCACTTGAGCAAGACACGAGAAACTTGATGGCGTGTGATCGATGAGGATCAGCAATGAAAAAGATACGTGAGGAGACTGACTGATAGAAATACCTTGCGCGTGGAAGACTAAGAAATCAATCAATGCAAATAATTTTTCGTTAAAAGTGATTTGTGCCGTATGAAAATATTTCCGTTGTCAAAACGTTCAGTTATGAATGGAAAGATTTAGCTGTAACATCGTAGTAATTTTTCTGCAAATTAGATAGGAAATATTTATACAAGATTTATTTGTTGTATTAAATATTATATTTCGTATGCATTTTCTATAAATGCATAAAAATCTGTAGTCTAATAATAATTAAACTACTCCATGAACTTTTCCATTGTTTAATAACTTTTTGAGTGTTCAGTCTATATCAAAGTATCGATAAAGTATAGATAATTTTATAATTAATGTTAAATGTTACAATCAATAATAATTATTGATTTATTAGTTCAAGGAGAACAACGTATTGCAATATATCGAATAAATATGTCAAATGCATGTGTTTAAAGATGAATGCATTCACAATTTGTTCTTTGATCCTAGTTTCCTAGTGTTAGATTTTTGGCAATTTTGAGCACTAATTTTCAAGTGGAGTTCTTTGAATCGAGTATTTACATTTGCGACTGAATTCAGTCATAAATAATTCTTAGCAATTTAGCTAATTTGAAAATAGACACATTTTTATTCACGGCGTGACAAACAGTGAAACATCGTTCACAATTGACATCACAGTTCATCAATCATCGTTGACAATTGACAGTTCGAAGGCCACAATTTTCTTACGAAGATATAACTTCTACCTCTCATTAAAAGGAAAGAAAATTTGCGTTAAATATTCTCAGGTTTAATTATCATAACTCAGTGTCACGGAGGTATTAATTTATTTCTGCAAATTATTATGTCGCAACGTTTATCTTATTATTTCTTGTATAATATTTCAACTCTGTCATAGAATCGCCCGAGTCATTTTCTCGTGTTCAATATTTTCTCTCGCTAAATCTAAAGTACACGATATTTCCTCGTTCGTTTCGTTGTTATTAGAATCTGTAGCAAGTTTCGTTATTACGTTCGGGATTGAAGTTTGAAATGTTAATTCTCAGGCCGACTCGAACAAGTCCACCTAACTACGGCTCCAATTTTTGTCCGCAGCGAGTTTCGCGGTGGAAATTCCGGAATGTTCGTTCCATCGCAGAGAAAAACGTAGCTTCGCAGTAGTTTAGGGTTCGCCCGGTTTTACGATTGCCCATAGAAAGTGGTCATTCGCTTTCATCTGTCAAACATGAATAGCGTCGCCGTTCCGACGGACTTTTCATCAGATTAATGAACCATTCCAGCCGGCGCTGATACATGGTAAATAGATCTTCGCGTCTTCCACAGTGTTGTGTAAAATAACATTTCCTTCCTACTTTTACTTCCATTTCGAACGCAAAATACGTTGATTGGATGATCCATGACAAGAGAGTTTCAGTCATTCTGTAATATTTCAATGACGTGGAAGGCAGCTACGTGTAATTCGAAAAGTTGAGAAAAAGAAATATACAAAACGATTGAAAGATTCTATCTTGTTGAAATGTTACACGTACAAACATAAGCTATTTGGAAATTTGTTACGAAGAGAAGGAAATAAAATTTGAATGTGAGACTGTGGCTGCAGTGGAATGAAATCTCAGTTTGCACCTGGCCACAAATCCGCAATGAAAACTCTGTTCACTTTGTATCATTTCAATCACTTTACTACTACTAGAATTAATATTTTCTGGCACAGACTCTTTCCATCTGCATTCTCTCGAAAATTTCCACCCGAACTCGATTGGAATTTAACGTGACTTGTCAATGATTGAGTCAACGTGAAGCATCTACGAGTAATTAAAGTGGCGTTCAAAGGACTTTTTGCTTTTAGAATATCCGGTAAAAATATTCCAAGACTATATACTTTTTCGGTGGTAAAACAGTTTTACGAATAAACATAATACAGTTTAACGAATGTCTGTAGATTTTCGCTAATTCTCAGGGATCATTATCACGAGCTAGGCATTGCGAAATCTATAAAGATCTAGCTGGTCGAACAGGCGAAAGTCGTCCACCGTGTATAAATAATACTGGAGCAGCATCCGCTTGGATTCAGTGCACGTTGATCTATCGGCACGGCTAGAAAAATCATGGGACGTCTGGTTGGTATTTCGAACCTTCAACCTTTTACTTTCGTTAACCAGAGCTTTCCCCTTCCTCCTTTCGCGAGTGTTTTTAACAGATCAAAGGTCGAATAGATTTCTTTAATTTGATCGATATTTCTGTTAGAGTTATATAAAATAGATTACACGGTACGCAAGAGTTGCCTGTTCGACTCAACGCAAAAGATATTAAATCACAAATGGTCTGTCGGAAATTGAATTCATTCAATTTTCCATTCATCTTGCTTCGCAAAAAGTAAAAAGAAACGTTGCGAGTTATTAAACTGATTTATTTTGTTTCGAAAATTTTATATAGATAACAAAGTGATTCAATGATTCTCTTTCCATGGATTATCAAACTGAATTATCTTGTGGTTTCTTCGAAAAAGTTATCAATGTATTATACAGATAAATAAGTCAATAATGTTTTATCAACATTCTCAGGTTGATCGATCTGTAATTTATCATCGAAGAGTACTTCGTTTCGATAAATTTTTCTAGAGATTTGATCAAAGTAGATGTAAATACGCAGATGGTTCATCTTTTCCCCTTTCGATTTTTTTTTTTTTTTTCGATACTTGCGAGTAATTTTTACGAAATTTCAATGCAGGGGCAGATTATGATAGCATTGCTATGCCTCTCCGTGGCCCTAACTTGTTCCGCCACTCGAAAAGAGGTCCTGGAAAAGGCGGCGGAGCTCGCAGTAGAAAAGCCAGCGGAAAGGGCGGCCGAGCGAGCAGTGGAAGGCGGGAACGTCACCGCCGAATCGAAAACAGCCCGCGAATCATACTCCAACGTGCGAAAAGTGCCTCATCGCGAGGATTCCACGTACGACCGTCGTTCCTCGTCCATGGAAGACGAAGGAACACAGGAGGACGATATCGAGGATTGGATCCATACTGAAGGGATATCTCGATCGAGTTCGTTCAGAGACCGGCCAAGTGACGGCAGAGTGAAAAACGAAGATTGGAGACGACTCCGAAGGAACGACCTATCCTTGCATGCTTCGCCCTGGCACACCCCGAAGGTGTTGACAGTTGAGAAGAAAGTTCCGGTACCTGTGACCGTGGAGAAGAAGGTACCCTACACCGTGTACAAACATGTTCCCTACGAGGTCAAAGTGCCGGTACCGCAGCCGTACACGGTTGAGAAGAAGGTGCCGTACCCAGTAAAAGTGTTCGTGAACGTACCAGTCGAGGTGCCAGAGCCGTACATAGTGGAGAAGAAAGTACCGTACGAGGTGAAGGTGGATCGGCCGGTACCGTACAAGGTGGAAATTCCGGTCCCTCAGCCGTACACCGTCGAGAAGAAGATACCGGTGAAGGTGGAGGTGCCGGTACCACAGCCGTACACCGTCGATAAGACAGTGTCCTACGAGGTGAAAGTACCTGTTAAGGTGCCAGAGCCGTACGAAGTGGAGAAGAAGGTACCGATACCGGTGAAGGTAGTCATCAATCGACCGTACCCAGTTCCGGTACCAAAACCGTATCCCGTGGAAGTCGCGAAACCCTATCCTGTGCCCGTGGATAAACCGTATCACGTTGAAGTCAAGGTACCTGTCGACGCGCCTTACTCCGTGCCCGTGGAAAGGCCGGTGCCGGTGCCGATCAAGGTGCCACTGCCGAAACCGTACAGCGTGGAGAAACCGGTTCAGGTCGAAGTGGATAAGCCTTATCCCGTGCCGGTCAAAGTGCCCGTGGACAGGCCGTACGAAGTTTACGTGACGAAACCAGTACCGATACCGGTGAAGAAACCGTTCCCTTATTGGGTGCAGGAGCCGGTGCCGGTGAATCTCGATTGGAAGCAAGCTGAATCGAATGGGTGGAAGGATAGGAAAGATTCGAGGGGAGATACGAAGAGTGTGGGAGACAAGGATGAACGCAAGAAGAGGGAGTAAAATGAATTTGTGATGACAACGGTCGCGTGATGGTGATTTTGCATTGACTGGGACAACTAGGGGATCGTTTTGCTTTGATTATCACACTGGCTTCTTATAGTGTCTTTACATGTATTATTTTTCTATTAAAATTGTTTTATTTATTGTACGCACCACTCGAATTTATCGAAATTTAAATTCAAATTTGACAACAACTAACTTTTGGAGAAAATGTCCAATTTATGTGAAACTGGTTAAATAATTGATTAAATACTTGACGAACGTGTGGTAAGTAAAAACACTGCACTTGAAGACTATATATGATGCAAAAGAGAATGAACATACTTTATATTGTCGCAGCGATCCTCTAATTGTTCCGAGCAATGCATATTGTACTACTGATTATTATTTATTTCGACTGACTTCCGACATCGTTCAGTATTCTTATCTTTAAGATAATTTACATTTATAAATAAACTTTCTGTTAAATGTAAATAAATAGTATACGATCTAGAAACCTTGTTTTTCTCACCGTTCCTCGCGTGTTTCTCTTTGATCAGATTCATTCCTCGCGAATGATTAAACGTATGAGTGCGACTACTCGTCTTTCTCACGGAAAACTTGTTAACGCTTCAGTGTATATCCATATTTTACGAGCTGTTCTCTTTCCCAACAGTGGAATCTTTTCGAGGAAGTGCTCGCACCTCGTTGATTAATATTCTACCCGCGAATTCCTTGCTCGTTCTACTGTGCACGTAATGGAATACGGAATAATCTTTGATAGACTAATGCAAATTTCACTCACGCACTTTCCTTTGATCTCACAGCAATTCAATATTAATATTCGAGCTAACTAAAAATTGTATTACTGATTTTTAAATAATAAACGACAACAAAACGTTAACGAAGTGTGGAATATGTAGAATATAGAATAGAGCAGAATGATATTTAACAAATTTTTATACAACTTTTAGTTTTTAGTAAAATTTATAAAGATGCAAAATTATATAGACGTAAATATTCACGGTTTAGTGGTGTAGAAAGCTTGATCTTTCAATCCTTCGAAATTTTTAGAAACTTGATCTTCTCGAAATTAATGGAATATTACGACCAAGAGTAACTTGTAAAAAGACTATCGGGATGTAAAATAATAAAAGTCGTCTCTTTTTAAATTCACATTTCTCTAAATAAATTTAAAGTTTAAAGTAAATTTAAACGTGTGAAATTACCATTTAAACTATTGAAAATCACGAACAGGAGGAAGAACGGTCGCCAGGAAGAAATTATCCAATGATTAGTTACTCTAATCTCGTGTTTAGCTGTTCTTACGAATCCGGTAATTCAATTTCCGGTTGTAATAAAGCGATTCCTGCTCATCGATAACGATGCACAATTTTTCGATTGGAGATGATAGTTCAGAGGACTCGCGGCACTTGTATCACGTATGAGAAATCTATTAACGATATCACTTTGCTCATTGCTTGCTCACTTCTCTCCCGTATCATTTCATTTTTAAGATCGTGTAATTGCTACTTAAATCCACGATTAAAAGCAGCAGCATACTTTTCCATTTAACTGCTCCTATCACTATGCTTTCCAGGCTTGAGATTACTAGTCTGATGTGGCAGACAGTAAATACTTCCTCCATTTCGTAACGCAGTAAATTTATTTTCTTCTGGGGAAAACGCAACATATTTATTTTCAATTAAAATTTAACAGGTGCCCGGCAAATTACGGATGTATATGAAATTTATTGTATCAATTTCCGGAATTTTGTCCTTTGTAAATAGTTTTTATCATCTGTGGAACACGTAGACTGGACATTTAATGATTACGTTTAAATTCGATAAAATTCTGCTTTATTCGGTGTTTTAAATAAAATAATCTGTATTATTTTACTTTATATATAATATTAATATTATAATA
>KQ435706.1:2027791-2064601 GCA_001276565.1 Melipona quadrifasciata
ACATTATATCATTTTGTATATATAATGTGAATAAAATGATGGATTCGTAATAAAATTAGAATGCATTCAATTTCTATTAAATATCAGCAGAAATTCTCTATTTTATGATAGATAGTATGTATCACTTCAAAACAGAGAATTTTCTCTTTCTTACATAATTTTACTTTTCCAACATCTACATCCAACAAAACGCATCACTTTCAATGAAGGGTCTCAATGAAGCACGAATCGTTGAAAATCATACATTTTATACATTTTACTATTTAATACATTACGAAAAATTAAAAATTGCTCTCTACTATGAACTTTCTATTCATTTTATTATTAATTCGAAATCAACACCACAAACACATCGGCAGTAATTTTTCTACGTTTCTGTATATTCCTAAAAATTTCCCAAATTTTAAAGTCGTTTAAAATTCCAATTTTCCTTTGAAATTATTGGTTTCAATAAAACACGTAGTGACTTTTATAATACGGAAACGAACAGAATTTGGCAAGACTCTCCAGGTGCAATCCAATTAACGTTCGTCGACACGTTGCAACGAGCTCAGGATCTACACGATAGATCTCTCGAATCGGGCGTAGTTTCATTTGAATCCTTCCTTCTCCTGCTTTTTATTTATCGATTTTGTTTTTGTTAACTCTTCCACCATGTGACTTCTTCCTTCTTCGCGCTCTCTTCGTTCGACGAAAGAGGACCTCGTCGCGAATCGGAGGATCTATAAGTGATAGGAACGTCGCGCGTCCTTCTGTTGGGGACCGGAAATGGTTGGGGCAATCGTCTTGGCGAGAAACTTCGAAATACAGCACGGAGAAGGAGAAAGAGAGAACTTGGCTAAATGCGAATTCGCCGATGCATTGGCGTAGAACTGGATTTTCGCTCGAAACGAACATTTCGTGATAATTATCGAAATGAGAGACTTTCGAGAGTAAGAAGTTCAACGTTTCGTAAGCATTTCAGATTGCCTCATCTTTCAGACTGATCATCAAACTGCGCATTTTTTTTTTTACGCATCTATGAGAAACTCAAACGTGTAAAGTTAAAGTAGCATAACTATAATATAATATTTATATATTGGTATGAATTCAATTAGTACGAAGCTTTGTTTAGATTCTGTTCTTTCAATTCATAAAACTAAAAACTGACAATCAGATTGTGAATATTTCCATGCATTTATAAAGAAATTTAAAACGTATGAAATACTCAAATTGTGATATTATAATTGATAAAATATTTAGCTGATACAAATATCTCTTAGATCTCAAGTTTACAATTTTGTTCATAAAAATGCCAATTTAGATGAACATTGCATTTTGTTGATGACACTGTCAATTTTATTCGATGATTTCCAATCAAAAATGCGCGACAATTTTTATAACAATTAAAACACAAAAGTTGACTTTCCCCTACTAACATTCGAATACGTTTGTACGATTGTCAGACATAAACATTCGAATTAGAAGTAACAATAAAAAGCGCTTGAGCCTCCAGACAGACTAAGTCATCTGTCGGTGATGACCACCGCGCATTCTTCTCACAAGAAAGTCTAATAGAGCGGTTAGGCGAACAGCGATCGTTTAGGATTCTAAACGATCTACCGCGTACGTTCTCTTTCTGCCGTAAAAGCCGGCAAACAGCTCACTTATGTTAGTTAAATCATACCCGCGGTAATTTGTCATTGATTGTCTATCTCCACTGCGATTTTCGCCATTCTTCTAGTCATTGTTCTCGCGTACTATCCGCGTTGTTTCTCCCCTATTATCCAGCGCGTTAAATCCAATTACAGTTCAAGCCCACGGTAAACCTCCGTATCGTGTCGATATAATCGATCGATCTAGAGATAGTGGGGAGCTTGGCAAACATTCTTACGACTTCCGCGCGCGGTGAGCGTTTCCTTTCACCATAGAAGAGCACAGGCGGTCCGTGGCTACGCCAATGCAACGGGTTATGGAAGCAGCGATCGTCGCCGGCCGAGATTTGAAAAAAAAAAAATGCTATAACGTCGCGCGCGCCGAACGAGCGGCCGCTCGCCCGCTCGCGCGCGCCACACGCGCCTGTTTCACTTTTCCGCGAACGTAGCGCGAACAGAGGGGCTCGCGAGCGATCCGGGGGAAAGCGGACTATAAAGACGGTGGCACCTTGGGGGGAAGTATCCAGTAAAGTCTGGACTTCGACCAGATACCCCGAGTGCCTGTGAAACATGAAATTTTTGGTAAGTAGCGGACGCTCTGGAATTTAATCGATATTAAATAAAATCCTGCAGCGAAGTCTTTCAGAAGCGACGAGTGTTCGACCGTATCCTTTCGTAGCCTGCGATCTTTCCACTTTCACGATTTTACGACACGACTGCTGCTGAAAGTTTCCAAGTTAAAATTTGATAAGGATAGAGGCAACTATTATTTCGTTTCAGATTCCTACGATAGTTCTCGGCCTGCTGGCCGCGGCGTACTGCGAGGAGACCGCGAAGAACGCGGAGGCTGAAGAATCGAACGTAGAAAAGAAGCAAGAGAAACGAGGTCTCAGCCATCTCGAGGGAGGCTACGAAGGGGGTGACGTCGGTGGAGGGCACGAGATCTCTGTGTCGGGTGGAGACGGCGGTGGCTACGGCGGTGGCTACGGCGGTGGCTACGGCGGTGGATACGGCGGAGATGACCTCGGCGGTGGTTACGCTGGAGGTTACGGCCACGAGGAAGGCAAAGTGAAGGAAATCACGATCGTGAAGAGCGTGAAGATACCCTATCCGGTCGAGAAGAAGGTCCACTATCCGGTCGAGAAAGAGATACCATACCCAGTCAAGGTGCATGTACCACAACCGTACCCAGTGGAAAAGAAGATCCCAGTTCCAGTAAAGGTTTTGGTCAAGGTACCGGTGCATATCCCGCAACCCTATCCAGTGGAGAAGAAGGTACCATACCCGGTCCAAGTACCCGTGGAAAGACCAGTACCGTACAAGGTTTACGTGCCACAGCCGTACCCGGTGGAGAAGAAAGTACATTACCCCGTGAAGGTACCTGTACCGCAGCCGTTCCCCGTCGAGAAGCCTGTACCGTACCCCGTGAAAGTCGTGGAACACGTTCCTCAACCGTTCCCTGTCGAGAAGCCTATACCGTACCCCGTGAACGTGCCCATTGAACGGCCATATCCCGTTCACGTCTCGAAACCGTATCCAGTTCCGGTCGAGAAACACGTACCAGTGCCTGTTGAAAAGTCAATACCTTATCCAGTCAAGGTACCGGTGGAGCGACCAATCGGAGTACCAGTGGAGAAGCCAGTACCTGTCCACGTCAAGGTACCAGTACCAGCACCCTATCCAGTGGAGAAGCCAGTACCTGTGCCTGTCGAGAAGCCGGTACCGTACGCGGTGAAGGTACCAGTAGAACGACCAGTGCCAGTTTCGGTGACGAAACACGTACCAGTGCCTGTCGCTAAACCTGTGCCCTATCCAGTCAAGGTTCCAGTACCTGTGGTGGTGCACAGTCACGGAGGAGGTTACGAGGAGTCTGGAGGATACGAGGGTGGCTACGAGTCCAGTTACGGGGAACATTAGAAGAATTAGGGTCGAGAGGTAGCCACTGGCACCTGGTAATATCATTTATACAATTTTGTCGCGCTACATTGGTCTTTCCTTCTTTGGAAATATTTTAGAATTTCATTCTTTTCTTTCTCTTCGACGCGACGGGGGCATATTTATTACAGTTGTCGGAAAAGCATTTCGCTGGGTTGAAGAATGATTTGTAAAGGAAAGGAGTTTGCAAGGTGACGTTCCGAGAGAAGAGCGTTCTTCAATCAGTGACTTACTTAGATCGTAGTGATTTTGATATCTTTTGATACTTGAGTACCTAAGAATACACATATTGTATACGTGCGATGTATTGTAGATGGATTCATATATACATGGTGTTTGCTGGCGATTGATTAGAGCTCAGCCCGGTGAACACTCCTGTACCCATGTCTTTCGCTTCTTTTTAATAAAACCAAAGAACAAAAATTTCTTTCTATGGTTTATTTAATCCTAATTACCAAAAGTCTAACAACATTTGTTATAGGCCTCCTTAATACGAGGATCCATCTTTAACAATATGAATTTTTATTTGTTCGCATTGTCTTTGGTATAAAAGTCTCCTAATCGAAGAAGCAAACTTCCATGAAACATAACAAACTCCATAAAGACTTTAATATCAACTCTGAGATCTTCAACATCCTTCTGGAATTCTGAAATTTTTCCATTGCAAGAATCTGGTCCGAATCGAATCAAGGCCGCGATCCAGCGATTACATTTTCGCTCGGTCTTTTATTACAGTTTCGTAACGGTCTTTTCCTCCCTGAGGAAAGCGTCCAACGCGGAACACACGATATCATCTTTGAATCGACTTTCGCGATGCGGCGGTAACGCAACGTTACGTCCGTAACGAACGTTTCCCGGAAAAGTTGGAAAGTAACGAGCCGGTATGCAGCAACGATTGCTCGCGAATGCGTTAACGCGGAAGCGGCCCGATGATTAACGCAATAAAAAAAACTGGCCAACAATTAGCCAGCCGGTGTAGTCGAAGAAAGGGGAAACTTTCATCGACCTCGTGTACACACACGTAACGATGGAAGAACCGAAAAGTATGAATATAGCAGGATAGACAGGATCACGTGTTACTCGGCGGAGGATCGCTGACACGGAGAAAGCCTCTTTCTCTCGTTGCATCGATGATACCGCAAGACGCAGAAGTCTTCGAATTAAAAAAATGATCACGAGTGAAATCGCCGCTTATATAGTCTTCTACAGCTAGGGAGAAATCTAGCTGATGCCGATAAGCTTGAAGATTTCGTTGATAAAAGTTTCAACGCGCGTGAGACATTCCAGGCTCTCAGAAGCCTTGTCGATCAACTTCATGAATTGAAATGTAGAAGTTATAAACATATTTTTTGAAAATTTACCTTGAAATTCGCGATCGTGTATATACTATTTTCATTTGAAATGTTAAATTATGAAATTAATATATTGATTAACTAATAATAAAATGTTGAATTTTCATTAATTATTAACTTGATAATATTAATAACATTAATATGTTAAATGTCAATCGTGTGTCTGAGCAATAAAGTTGAAAACTTCAGCTAATTTATTCTTAGAATATGGATTATAGAACTCGATGCCTGGGTATATTAAAATCTATTCTAAGAGATTACTAACAATTCTCTAGTATTAGTATATTTGCATATTTATTATATGAAACAATATGTCATAAAACGCCAAAATTGTGAATTTCATAGAAACCCATGTTAGAAGATTGATATTCTGAACAGGTATGTTCAATGCATGTAGGTATATACTTTATATTATATATTTTTCTATCAATCAGGATATCTATCAATAAGGATTAAAATACCTATTTTTTATATTTATAAAAGAACTTTAATAAATTGTACTTTATAAATTCGGCAAGTGAAAAATTAAAAGAAAATTTGAAAATTTGCACAAACGTAGATCCTAATAATGGACTACTCTATTTTTTTTTTCTTTGCTAAATGTTACCTAACATAAATTCCTTCAAATATCCCTCCTTGACTTTTCATATTATTCTGAATATCTACAAAACAGTATGATAGAAAAAGCAAAAATTCAATTAAAAGTTATTTCACATGGTCTATATCGTAACAGTGAAAAGTTTTCAAAAATTTCCGACAATATCATACAACAATCCAACATTGATTTCCTATAAACGTTAGACGCATGACTTCGTCAAGAAATCTCCATCATACATTAAAAAGTCATTCACCTGTAACATTCAAGGATTTCCTGAACCAAAGTATATGTTGTCAATTTGATAGGTAATTAAGGAACGTAAGAAAAGCAAATAAATCAGAAAAATTTGTAAGAATAATAAATTTCATTTTTCTCAATTCCTCGGTTGCCGAACTTCCCCTTCCTATAGAAATGCAGAATTAAAGACTTACCGAATGTAAGGAATGTTCGCTGGGATGTGATACTTGGCACCAGGATCAAAGTCGTCCTCGGTTCTCAGAACAGGCGGCTTGATGCCAGCGTATTGTTCCATCAATCGATGCCAGTGGCAATTGTACTCTTCCTTGCTGATGTAACCACGGAAGACGTCCCACCGCCACCTGTCCATCGCGATGCTAAACGGCAGCATCACTAATTTATCCATCGCCAGAGAGAACAGGTAATTTATATCCGCTGTAGACTCGTCGATGTACTTGCTTCCCAAACCGAGAGTTTGAAGATGAGGAGGAGTGCCAATGCTGAGGGCCACGGCTTCACCCACAGCTTCGTGGAATCCTACACAAACGAGCGTTTATTGCCTCTAGCCATCGGGGAAAGCGACAAGCAAATTGTCAACCAGTAAATCTTCTAGCCTCTTTCACTCTTCAAGCGCGAAAGAAGAATTGGTTTTTATCGAATCGTGACTTCCTTACAGACTGGTAATTAGATTTTTAGTCTCGTGACCAAGATCGTATCTTGTCGTGAAAATAGAGGTATAGTTAAACTTGCTACGCCTCTCAAATTTTTATATTTTAATATAATATAAAAACTAAACTAAAATAGGATTTGTCCAAATTTGAGATCATAGGGTTAGAAGAATATAAGGTAGGTTAAAATCCAATCCTGAACTTAACTCAGAATAATCATACTTATTGTGCAGAGTGTCCCAGGTTTAAATGATCAAACCTCACCAGCATGTTCCACGAATAGGAATAACAAAAAAATATTATATAAACATAAGTCCATAAACGCTTTATGAAAAAACTTATAACAAAAATATGAATAACGGCTTACGTCATAATGCAATGTGTTTAGGATTTTTTAAATCATATGTTTGGAAATATTTTCACGACAATGCTTGAACGCACGAAATTTAGAGAGATTTAATCTTCCCATGATGTCCGACTTTCATTCTAAATAGCAAAGGGCAATTTGAAATGGAAAAATAAATCAAATTCTTTCACGTTTTTACAAAGCAGCGTGATGATAAAACATTTCCTATGCTTATATAACATTTTTTTTCTTATTTCAACTCATGAAACATACTGGTGCAAGATATTTAACACTCAGCAATCCAGTCTGACTCAAATATCAACTGTCCGTGACCGTTAAATTTTTCATATCTATTTAACAGAGTCCAGTTATTTGAACCGGCTTTCCAGCCCCCATGAGGCGACACGGCAAGGTCGCAGTCATCGTTCGAGATTTATTCCTATAGTATATATCTACTTTGGCGACTGGGCGAACGATCGACTGGCGGAACGGTGAAAGCGCGATTATACCATAATAAAAATATTTTAACGATCTGGCGAGTACGGATTGGAGAGTACTCGCACATCCACTCGGACACACCGGACTGCGGTTCTCGCGCGAATCCACCTCGACCGTATCGTTCTCACTCTCGCTTTCGCGCTAAAAGTCGCGCGCGAAACGCCTACCGGAAGTCGAGGAACCGACCAGGTTTACGTAACGACCGCGTGTCGTCCGTCATGCTATCGCGTGTCGCTCCGTCGTTTCTCGTTCATGAACCTAATGCTCGTTCTTGTATCTCCTCCGTGGCTTCGCGATTGTGTGCACTGGTTGTTTGTTCTGCTCCGAGAAGAATGAAACGCTCGTATTTCGTGTAACAGCGCACGATTTCTGGGTGATCGGCGTTCAATCGCCTGACGGATTTTTTTTTTTGTGAAAGTCGAGAAATTCACGCTTCTTTTTATCATCTATTTTTGATAGTTCACGGGAAGTTTTTCTTCTGTATATTAATTCTCCAGGAAGAAAATAATCAATAAGTTTGAAAGGCAGTTTCTCATAAGAAGTGGCTCATTGATATTCGGCCAAACTGGTGTTGGACAGATCATTGTTTTATATTTTTATTTATAATAACCTTATCAAATTAATTGCCTGTAGTTAATAAGAATATAGATTTTATTTACTTAATTTTATTTATAGCTTTTTGCATAAGAAGCGATATGTTATAAATTCGAACATTAAACAAATTACATCAAGTTTATACTAATTTTGTATGTCTTAAACACATAAGATATACAAAAATAATATATATATATCATATATATATATATATATATATATATATATATATTTAATATGAATTTTTTTTTTATATCTTATAATTTATGCTTTTCCAATTAGATATATTTCCAATTTAATTATTATAAGTAATATTGTTACAAATTAATTATTGATTATGACAAATAATAAAATATATTTTCGTTGTGAAAACTGTATGCATAAAATAAATAAAATTTATTTCCTTCAACGAAAATAATTTTATTCTTGCAATATATTAAAAAGCAATTAATTCAACAAGGTTACATAAAGAAATAATCCTCTGAACATCGTATTGCCCGAGTATTAATAAAAATCATTGTATATTAATTACCTGGATTGGCGCCGTCTCTGAATTCACGAGGCAATCCACTGTAGCGCAAGAAATATTGAATGTGAGCCATCTCGTGATGCACCGTGATTAAATCCTTCATTGTGACCTTGGTGCACATTTTAATTCTGAAAAATATTAAATTCATTAGCTTGTCGATCTGGTCTTTACAACTAGATAACAGACATTTATTCATTTACAGCGTTAATATGCAAATGCGCGCAAGAATTTGCATGAAATCTTTCGTTTGAATTTTACATCTTTATCTATCACTTATCATGAAAAATTTGCATAATATTTGCATAAATATCCGTAGTCTAGATATTGATTAATTCACCTGTAGTCTAAACGATTGCAAAAGTCCCAAGCGGAAGCCTGGCAAATCAAAGGCCGATCTCCAGGGTCCACGATTATACTCCCGGCCCAGAATTCCGGCGGCATCGCGCTCAGGTTCAAGGACAAATAGAATTCCTCCGCGATCCTGAACATCTCAATAGGCGTGTAACCCTGAATGAATTACCCAAGACAATTTTCAATCTCTCAGTCTATCAATGCGATATGCGAACTAACTATTTTGATAAATTATAATTAACTATTTTCAACGAACGTGTTCTTGCACAAGCTTATCTCGCGGTACGAAATAAGTTCATATAGAAACGCAGCGTGAAAGTCTAATTGCAGAAATCATAAGAACGATTAAATATAGCGAAGCACAAATAAGAATCAATCGTGAAATCATAAAAATTAAATCCAGCGGCATTGTTCGTAGAAGAGAAGAGAATTCGATATTTTTCGTGCGTGATAGGGAGGGTTCGAAGTTCTAAAAATCACATAACGAACGATGGATGGAATAGAAGAAAAAGGAAGCAGAGAACTCCGAATGAAAATAGGCGAGTGAAACATTGTATTTCTCTCGAATCTTCATTTATTTCGCCGTCACTTTCGAGTCGTAACAGGTTACTTTCGATTCTACTTGGAAACAATGGCCGTACCGGACTGAATTCATTAGCTTGTCGAAGTTAATTCTCCTGATAACGATTATATAACGTGTAACTTTTACCTGTGCCTGCATTTCCTGCGTCACGTCTAGGTAATTTTTCCCTGGATACGGTATTGTGACGTCGATGATGTTGGTCCACGACTGCGCCCAAATGTTACCTGTTAATCAAACGAGCATCTCATTAATTTTAATAATAGTATTAACTTACTCGAGAGTGATGATCTATATATTGTTATACAGATATTTAATAAGTTCTTCGATTACAACGAAAAAAAATTATTTAGTTGGAAATGTGAACTATAGAATAAAGTGTTAAAACACAAAATTAAAATGAATATTTCACGACTAGAACCGACAAAAATCAGTTAACCACTGGTCTGAAATGAACTGAAAATCATGTCAATACCAAGAATATGAGCTGGAAGAGGAGCATGAGTGCCGATCTTCTCTGGTCCATATAAATCCCTCAATTTCCTTCGAACGTACGCGTGTAACTCTTCGTAAAGAGGACGTATCATTTCCCAAACTTCCTCGATGTCTTGTTGCAGATTCGGGGACTCATAGGGGAACATCCAATATTCGGCTGCATCGGTGAAATCTACACAGTGATATATTTTTTGATAATTACCAATTGTTTTAGCTAACTCTAATTCTTTCATGCTTGAAGTTGTGTACATGTAACATCATACTTTAATAAATTATTAACTATTTAAATGATTAGATAAATTATCAATTATCTCAATATATTTTTCAAGTGTTAGTGCTCACAATTTTTTAATAATGTTAAATTTAAAAATTTATTAAACATAAAATCTATAATAAACGAAAATGTTGATGTAATAATTATAATTATTAATATTGTAATTAAGTTATAAACTTGAATTTGAATCTTGAAATATAAACATGTTTCAAGTTGAAATTTTTAGTAGAAAGAATATAAATTTTATATTTGAAGTTTAAATCTTATAATTAAATTATATATATATATATAATGTGATAAAATATAAATTATACAAATGATACGAAGTTAAGAAAATTAGATTTAAAAAGAAAAACAAGCTGGTTTTTATGCATACTGTTTAGCCTAGCTGCTTCATTGTTTAACGTAACGAGTTGTTGATAGAGATCCTTGATCCTCATTCCACTTCGTCTTCTCCATTCTGCCCAAACATATTGCAATTCGTCCCAATTGCGACTTTTCGCCATAATTTGCGATATATCTGCAAAACAACATTATTTCAAAATAAATATTATCGTCCATGAAATGATGAACAAGTCCTCCTATTTACAGAATCCTGCCTTTGCTCAATTAGGAATTTTTACCTCGAGCAGCTTTTACACTGTGACACGTGTGATCTAAGCATCGTGGAAAGTTGGTTACCGTTAAAGAGTTAATCTGCATACTTGTAATTTAAATAAATCTGCAAGTAAATCAAAGATGGAGAAACAGACGCGTTTCTACTGATACAATAATAAAAGTATGTTCCTGTTTTCTTTTATACACGTATGCAACATTTGAAAATCGCATGTAGAAAAACAGGAGCATACTTCACCATTATTTCAGTCAAAAAAAAAAAAAAAAAAAAAAAAAAAAAAAAAAAAAAAAAAAAAAAAAAAAGAAAAAAAAATGCTCAAACCTACTTGTGAGATACTCGAATCGATCTCTATCCAGCAGCGTCTGTGTCCACTTGGAAGTTCTATTTTCATTTCCTGAGATACTTGTGAAACGCTCGAAACTATTCTTGTCTGGATTCAAGTATACTTGCAAGTATCCTTGAAAATACTTACAAAGGAAATAGTTACAAAATTCTACTAAAACATTTACTTGATGAGATATTTGATTCCATCTCTAGCTAGCAATATTCGAGTCCATTTTTACAGATACTTGCAAGTAATATTAGAAATATTTATAAAATCCAAAGATTAACACTTCGTACTCGTCGAAGTACGTCGATACCATCTCTAGTAACGAGTAACGCCCAAGAATTCGAGAATCGTCCGAACCCGTGGAAAATAAACGACGATACGATTTTCACGGCTGGCAACTGGGCGAAATTGCCACAGTGCGCATAAACGGTCGCTGTTACGTGCAAGAAAGTGCCTCTCTAATCGTAAAACGCGATTGAATGATGAATATTTCAACGTTCTGCGTTGAAACACGGTGCTAAAGGGGTCCGAGGGGACTTCATGAAAATTCATCGCGATTTAATTCGCAGTGTCTTTCCATCGCGATGCTTCTCTTCAATTTTCCTTTCTTCTTTCTCTTGGCTGAATTATTCGCGGTGAAGTTTTCTTAGAGAACTTTTCCCTTTTTCTTTAATGAGGAAGATCAGTCATGGAAGCCATTGTTATGTAGATCTCGTATCAAAATAAAGATGATGAAAGATGATAATTTTTCAATGTAACTGTAAGATCGTTTCTCTTTTCAGAGGATCAACAGGATTAATTTCTATTTGATATGAAACGATCTCACAGATCGTTCCTCGATATCTGGAAACGATTTTCTCTCGCGTTACATGATGTATTATGTTTTTCGGGCATCTGGTTATAGCAAAGTTGGGAGTTAATCAACGCCCAAATAGCAACACGTAGAAACACGGAAGTTTGCGATCGTGCGATTCTGCTTGGTTCACGGTTCATTTACTCGATCGAGATTCACTTGGTAATAACGCACACGTAACACGCATGGAAAAATACGTAACAGTTCTTGGACACTCGGCAATTTCATTGGCATTAGCGTTTTGCGATCTGGTCACTGGTCATAGAAAACGATTCCCTAATCGGTTTTTGAAAACGATTTCTCGTGGAAAATTATAGCTTAAGCACCTGCAACGTGATTCCGTTGGAAGAAAACTGAAACTTGTGAATAAGATCGCGTTCAGAGTGATACTGATATCGAAATTGTACTTAAGATGTAGACCGATGTTGCATAGTTTTAAATTTGTAAATTTTAGAATGCAGATATATTAATATGATTGAGAATTTATAAACTTAGAAGTACGTGGTTTGGAATTCTGAATTTTCTGGTATTCTGGAACTTGTAATTTACAAAGGAAACGTTCAGAATTCTTAAACATGCATATTTATAGAAAACATATATGTAGTAAATATTATTTGAAATTTTATTATTGATATTTAAACTGTTACAACTTTGTTAAGAAAAATTGTAGAACAATTATCCAGAGTTAATTTTATTTTTGCAATGCATCGTTAATATTTTTCTGAAATGTTCTCGCATCGTGTAACAAATGGGAATATGAAGATACTTTTTTGCCGAAAATGCTGTTCATAATGTGTAAAAATATTCAAAAAAATTTTTCACAGCCGAATCTGTTATGGCTTTAAAGATTGAAACTTCCTCTTTACAGTGTCTTTTTAAAATTTGATATACGTTTTGTCTGTTCTACACATGAAATATAGAATACTTATGAAATACAAATTTGACTTGGTAATTTAACAATATATTTAACACTAGAACAATCGGAGTTCTAAAATACTCTCACTATAAATCATTATAATTTCAACGATAATAATTAAAATAAATAGACTTCCACATTGTGTCTCTATCTAAACAGAAATCAATATTAATTTTGACAGAAAAAACCCATATCTTTTAAGCAATTGTAAAAAAAAGAAAATCTAACATTTATTAAAATATTGACGAGTTTGGTTGTTCTAGCACTAATAACATGTAATTATATGAAATATCGTGAATAAATACCCGTTCTAGGACCCAAAAACTGTTGGAGTTCTAAAATACATTGTATAATAAGTACAATATTCATAAAAGTATTTCTACTTTCTAGTAGCATTATCCATGAATTACGAAACTTTGATATCGAACTTGACTCGAATCGAGTCTATATACTGGACTTGATCCAATTTTTAGTTATTCATTACCTGGATAAAGCCGCAGCCCGCACCGGAAGGGATCGTTGTACGCGCAAATACTAGCATCGTTGTACACCGCCAGCATATCGTTGATCACGCTATTGTACTGAAAGAAAGGAAGAAAAGGACATGAAGAAAGGAGCGATAGAAGAAAAGAGGCAATAAAGAGAAAACTTTATTGACCGTGTCGTTAAGAAGCGAAAGAAAAGAAAAGGAAAAAGATACAGGAGGCGTTGTTTCCTGCATCTCGTTCGATAAAACGTCTCGTAGCCTGTTTTTTGTCACGTCTTGTTTCCGTAATCATTTATTATAGGAAAATGAAGTCTGTTACCGACAGATACTTCCTGTCTCTTCGAGCGTTACTTGTTACGCGACGAACGAAAGTGCGTGATAGAATAGATTTGCTTGATTTTCGTTTTATTGCCTTAGGTTTCCTTCCTCGCGAAATGGTAGGCCAGCCTTTTTTTAATGTTAATCGAATCGATTACAGAAGAGAAATTGTTTTACCTTTCGCGTGGTGTTCGTGTCTCAAATGTGGCAAGTTAGTTAATAGAATGGAGTTATATCAGGTAACATAACCTCATTAATCCTTTTACAATGTTTTGCATACGGAACATTGTATTTTAATAAGTTGCTACGTAAATGTGTATTATATAAATGGTGAATGCATTTATTTGAAGTAAAACTAGTTTTAAATTACTAGTAAACACAATTTTTTAGGTCAACAGAGGGTACATTTAGCTCTGAAAGGATCAGTAACACGTAATCGAGTAATTATTTACCCTGTCCAATTGATCCGGTGGAAGAGCAGATGGTCCAACCACAGATAAATATCTGAGACGTCTTCTGATCACAGGATCTCTAATGTTATCTTTGTCGATCTTCGAAATCAAGAACCAGGCCTGATTTTGAAAGTCTGCGTATATCCTCTGAGCTTCCAGCTGAAAAAAGAAAATATTTCCATCTCACTGAACATCATTGAAATTGTACAATATAATTTTTCATAAATTTAATTAAATTAATCGTAAATTCTTTTAATATCCATTTCTATTTGTTAACAGATGTGGTTTGTGTCGGAATATGCAAGTCTTGTGTCGAAAAGCAAGGTAGTAATCAGCTCGAACGTGATCGTCCGTGCGGAACTGGTACGAAGTGCAAATCAACCAACACCGTATTTACTGTTAGAGATAAACGTCGCTATCTTTACCCTTCCTGGAATTAGCGATAGACGAAGACGACGGAGAAAAGGGAAATGCTCGAGAAAGTGTGCACGGATTTCTTTATGGGTCACTGGGAGCCGTTCAGATAGCACGGAAGAACTCGAAATGAAAAGTAAAAGAACGTCTCGTTTCCTTTTCACATTAGATGTATCGAAAGAAGCGAGGAAAATTCTTCTGAGTTTCAATTAACGTAGCGAATGCAACTGAATAAGTAAAATAGAGTTTTATTTTACATTCAACAGAAATTACGAGTGGACTGTGTAATATTCATGCGTTTGTGGGAAATTAAAAAGATGCAAAATCTATAGAATACAAAATATAAAATATCTTTATACATGAGATATAAAAATATACATGAAATATAAGATATTTTATATCTTGCATTCTATAAATTTTTGTATCTTTTTAATTTTCCACAAACGCATGAATATTAAAATACCTTATATTTTATATCTCGTGTATAATTATTTTAAGTCTCATATAAAATTTTGTTCTCTTCTGTAGAAAATTTCCAAAAACTCTCACATATAAATTTGATATTCGAACTTCGTTTAAGATTCGATTACTGCCTGATTGAACATTTGTCTGTGCATAAGAGAAGACTGATTATCCGTTCATATAAGAATTTACGTAACAGCTCGAAGTTTAGGAATGCTTGGAGTTAGTGAGTGAAATAAACCTTTGCAGTTTTTCTAATTATATTCATAAAAATCTACACCTAAGCATCTCGTATGAAACAAACACTTGATTCTGAATATTTTACAGATTCTATTCTGTACATTTTCAAACTCTTAAATTTCCTACATACGCATTAAAGTCCTCAAGCTAATGATAGAGGCGTATCATCATTGAGCAACGTTGAAGAATGCCACGTGTCTCACAGCAGCTCGCATACTGGCGATAGACGAGTTTCCCTAAGTTTCTAAGAATAACAAAAAATAATATGAAGAAACGAGGCACGGATAGCCGGCGATTATCATTAGCATCACGCGACTGCCTAGTGAATTTCGCGTTGAAGGCTGAAGATTTCCGTTCTCGGTTCGTTCGGACTGATATACCGTTGCGAAATCATTCGAGACACACCGATGGCACAATGGAACCGGTTGGGAACATTTCCCGCGGAGGTTTTTAGCCCCTCGGCGGACAATAAAGGCCGGCCATCGCCGAGGAAAACCTCGCGTACACGAGGCAAAATCGCGATTCTCCGCGTCTCGAGTCGCGATGACGTTCCATGGTCTCACGAGTCGAATCGTGGAGCAGGTCGAGGTCTTACTGCCATCGAGAAACGTCGAACACTTGTCCAGAATTAAATATTACACATCCAGACTCACGAAAGTATTTTTATGAATCTACTGCTACGTGTCTTGTGCGAGACATTTCGAAATTTTATTTAGCACTGATGTGAAATTCGATTGCTATGATTATACCTCATGAAGTCTGAAGTCTGACAATTGGGCCATTTATTTTGAAAATGGTGGCAACTCCATTTAGCAACGAAATTTCGATTGATTGAAACGAATGAATATTCTGAGATTTAAAGTATATGTAATAGTTGAATTTTCACAATTTTCACACTTAAAGTGTATCTTATCCTTTTAATTTAAACTAACTTATACATAAAGTTTTCTTATATGAACAGTTTTCCTGTTCATCTACATTATAAAATATCTCTTGAAACTTGAAGTCTCGGAGTTAAATAGTTCGTTTCGTTTGTTGCTTTAATTAAGCCGTAGTTTGATGGCGACACTGATCGTTAGACTGATTAAAATTCAAGGCCGACTGCATTAACTCGAGCAGAATTCATGGTTATAGGTTAATGACATTAATGAGCAACGAGTCAACTGATAAGAAATCTGTGTGATCATCTCTTTTCTACACGGTACTTTCACGAGACCTAAAAAAGTCTTATCGTATGCGGGTATTTCGGCCACGAATTCGTAAAAATTGTCATTCAAATTATAATACATGCCGGTGGATAATTTGTATTTACCGCCTGCAGCTGCGTGTACTCGTTCACGTCCGTTTCGTAGGCCCACTGTCCTGCCACATTGGCACTGCATCTTTCGGTACCAAGGAAATCTAATCTGGCCAAAATATCTTGTAACTGCGATTCTGTGGGTGGTAGTCGTCTTCCAAAATTGTTACGAAAATCTTCGTTTAGCGGGGGTAGATCTAGCTGGCCGGAGACCAGAGAGAGCAAACCGAAAAGGATCCAAGCGAACATTATCTGAAAAAAATTGTAATAATTAATAAGATTAGAAGCATCGTTGATGAGAAGCTGCTTGTAACGTAAACTGTTATCAATCACTATTGCGTCGATAATAAGTATTTATGGGATCGATCGAAACCATGTTGCTATTAATAGGCATTACAAGATCGACAAAGGGGATGAAGAATTTCTTCTTATTTATATTTTCGTGGGTAAAATATCGAGAAGAGTAAACTTTAATAAAGCTCTCAGTTTTGTGGAATTTAATCATTATTTCAAGTAAATAATTACTATCGAAGAAATTTTTTTAGAAGAATGGAAACAAAAGACTATAGAGTTTTTCAGTTCCATAAAATATGATTACCATTTAGCTCTACGTTTTATCCACAGCAGTTATTGTCGGAGGACTTCTTTTTTTACTATTTTTAGAAAACTTCAAGAAATCGCGAACGATAACATTGAATGTAAATGAAACTATGCGTGGCTCAATGATAATAAGGACGTGAGTCGGTTTAACGAGAACCATTGGATGTTATATTGTTTTCATAAATTATGCTGCAAGCTGAATTACGACCGAAGTGTTTACGTGCAATTCATTTGTTGACTTCACGGTCACGTGTTACGTCTTCGCGTTACGTACTTCCTTTCAACATGAAAGGCTATTCATGCAGAGTAGTGGGTCATCTACGATCGCACGATCCTGTGACCTTGAACGTTCGATACTCGAGCACGATCACGCGGCCCGATTAATCGACACGTGAGAAACTCGCTGCATCTTACTCATAGAGAGGATTTTTTATTTAACAACCTCCACCTCATTCACTCTATATTGATGCACTACTATTTCTATAAAAAAAAAAAAAAAGGAAAGTCTCGAGAAACTTCCATTATGCTCTCTTGAAAGTGAAAATATTTTTCCAATATCGTCCAGAGGAAATGTCAAACGTGTACGTGTTCCAAGAATCACACACTTCTGTCACCGAATTGAAGAAACTCGAGAAATTTGTCAATCGAGACCAAAGCAAAGAAACTCAATTCATCAACCCTTCAATCTCACGCACTTTCTCGACAGTAAAAAGAAAAAAAGAAAAAAAACTCGCAGAACTTTCCAATTAACGAGCTCACCGAACCATACAACGAATACCCTCTAAATTTCCACCCCATTCACGTCGAGCACTTTCACTCCCATTACGAGAGACCTTCTTCGTCCTCCGAGCGTTCTCCAATTCTTTCTCCGGAGAGTCGATCGTCGAGCAAAGTCAACGACGACGCAGTTCAAAGAGGGAGAGACTTACGAGTCCTTTTGTCCCCCGATGATCGAGCGTCGCCTCTCCGTTGGGACGCCGTTCGATCTTGGATCGAGCAGCAGGCATACGGATCTCGCGGCTGTGGACGATGCACGATGAGACGCGACGACGATTGTTGACGAGCAGCCGTTTCGTTCTGGCGTCGCTAAAAGCCTCGTGGCCGATGCCAAGTGTACATTTATCCCTGCGAAGCAGTTCGAACGCAACCACGGGGAGGTCAACCGTAGCGAGAAGTGGGGATCCGCGTGCACACCTCGGTGTCGTCGTCGCGTCGGCGACGTCTCGAGTCGTGGACAAGCGTGGGATTCAATGTTAGGAAGATGGAAGAAAGAGAGGGTTAACCTCTGGCAAGTTAAGATTGTAAATTGGATAGTCGATGACGTATGATCCTGTTCTTGGTGGATCGCGAGAGGGTGAATCAACCCCTTGGCTTGTAACGTTGAATCACAATTGAATCACATTAAAATTGTTCTGCAAAATTTCGTCCCGAAAAATTGTATTGGACGTTAAATAAAAACGTTCAATTTCAAGGGGTTTTCTACGAAAACTTCCAGTGTAACCTGAGAAATTATACCTATATTTTTGGCAAAGACTAAGCTGAAACTCAATTTCAATTTTTTCGTTGAAACTAAAATTGTAATGTTTTTACAAGTAACAAGATTTTATGATACCAATGAAGATCTATTTCTTATTTCACGTGTATGAAAAAAAAGTAAGGCAAAAAATTAAAAAAACTTGTAATATGGCACACGCCAATCCGTGATATGAAAAATCATTGATCCGTGTGATCTGTGAATCAAATAACTCAGAGTTTTTACCGCGCTTTTTTGCTGTACATGACGTGGTGTCTTCTGTGAATGCATAATAATAATGCATTTCTTGTTTCATCTACATTACTGTACATTTTTCACTTTGTACTAACCTTCATTGATGATCTCAGGTAACCGCGACAATTTATTACCATTATCGAAATAGGTAACAGTCACGTGAAATGAGGCGAAATTCGAAGGAAATGGAGGAATGTTACTGGAAGAAAACAGGTCAGCGAGAAGGTTATCGAGGGCCCAGCTGGTGGATTGCGAAAGCTCGAAGCTCTCACGTTGACAACTGCTGTACACGTCGTCGACCCCTCTCAATGAGTCTCATTGTTTTCGAGTCGAGTGTACGTCTGTTTTGCATCTCACAACTGTTTTCCATTTATTTTTCAATTCTATTCAAACCAATAGTTCAATTACACGCTTTCAAAGGACGACCTTGAAGTCGAGTAACTTCGCTAATTGATCGCCAGCGATTTTAATGACGCCACTGGGGAATAAAGTCTCTTGGAGTTATCTGGAAATTTTCACGAAAGATTCATTTGTGACGAAAGAGTTCCGATCGGGTGGTTCAATTTTGATTGATTGATCAAAATTGAGATGGATGGAAGATAGATCGGAACTTCGTAGATGGATAGCTGCAGAATAATAGATATCTTCGATAAGATTAGGGTGCGTTTGAAGCACAGTGAGAAGAATTGTTATGTAGCAATGTTAAGAATTATTAAATATTCTCAAAAAATTTTAGATTTAAAGCAACCTTTTTATACAAATACATATATATATTCTCTAACTTAACTTTTTCGTAGAAATATATTCTTTTATATAATGCACCAAATATATTCTCATATTGAAATCCTCAAGCTTCACTAATGAGTAGATCGCAGATACTTTTATAAACACAGTTAAATAAATGAAACCCAATGAATAAATATAAATATACGACACCTCAGAATAAACGAAGAATGAATTCGTATTGATCTTATTATAGTCTTTCTTTTTCTCGTCATTGCACGTTTCGCCTAAATACCTACTTTACTTTGGATATTCCACATAAATGCATAAGTGCATTTATCATGTTACTGAATGAACCTACTCTTCCTTTCATTTTACATTCCGTACCCTGCTTCATGAAAGTATAATAAACACAACACAATGACACCATCTGTCATCTTTAATGCAAAGAATATTCAGAAAGGTCGAAAAAACAGTCTTCCTTTAGCGACTTCCTTTAAAAGGAATAATATAATTTACATATGAAACATCGTCGAATTCCTCGAAGAGGTAGAAGAAAATGACTCGATTTAACAGGATGATTCACCCGTAGCCGGTGTGTCTAATTAAATAATTATCTTTGAATCTCATCGATGCTGTTTCCCGCTTCGACGCTACCTGTGCTTTCCTGAGAATTCATGTGTGCCATTGTGTCACCACTGCATCAGCCTTTAATTGAAACCGTGATTCATAATTTTGCAAGTTTTAATAACGCCGCGCGGCCGTGGGAAGGCGGCGGGGTTGAAATTGCACGTTTAATACTCATTGTTCGACAGTCGAGTTTTCGACTCGCGATTAATCGCAATCTTCCGCCATTTCTGCCTTTTCAACCGGGCGATGATTCAGAATTTTAATACCGTTTCACTTTGAAGGATTAATAACTAGGAGCTACGAATTGAAATCAACCCAGCTACAGTCGTCTCGAGATCGCTCATAAAGATTGCAGTTTCTCACAGTTTTAGCAATAATCCATTGTAATTTACATGCAATTGTGTGATACTTCGAAATTTTGTCACTGGTGTTATTAAAAGTATTTAAAGAATGAATATTCATGCAGACTTACTTTTAAAATTTGCATATTTACGTGTCAAAAGAATGGAACACAAAATTGAAAATTTTTAATTAGGATGGAGTTTAAGCACGACGAGTATTCTACATTGGGTATATTGTACACGCGGGATATATGAGAAACATGTGATATAATTTATCTAACTTTCACATCGTACGGTGATTAAGGAGAAGTATTTTAATGTAAAGTAATTGAAGGAGGAAGTACTCCGATAAATTTAAAGATACGAATCTCTAAATTTTTCACAAACGCGTAAAATGCCGCAGTAATTAGCTACTGACAATCTTCCTGTAGTTAACTGTTTTCTTTCTAACTCCCACTGCGATTTGCAATTTTGCAGGCAAAGTGATAAGACGGCGGACCGTGGGAAAGAATGCAGGGAAAATAGGTGATCGGTATTCATTGCGAGCACTTGTTCAAGGCGATTGCCGTGCATTTGTTTTCATCGATCGAGGAACAAATCGTGAACGTGCGTGACGCATCGACTCGACAGAGACTAAACTCACTGATCGACAAGAAACAGCCGTAAACAGCCGCACCCTACTGAAGATTACGAAGACAGTCTCACGATGATGATGGAACAGGGTGTCTCGGTGATTATGCATGTTCAACCGGATATGAGTCAAATATAAACGAAGAACACGACTGTGTCACCAACAATAAAAAATTGTCGACTATTTAAGGTGTCATAGTATCGTGAAAGAAAATTGTATAACGATCCACTTAGTCTAATTTTAATTCAAAATTCAATAAAATGACGAAAAACATCTACAGCAAGTGTTAAGATGTCGTTGTAAAGGGAAAACCTCAATTTTCAGAAGACTTTTTAACGTTTTTAGAGAAGTTTGAATTTTTACAATTTTCCAGAATAAAAGTATTGTATTTACATATAAGATACAAAGTTATAACAATCTAAAATATCGACAATTTTTCATCGTTAGTGGTACAATGATGTTCTTCACTATGCTTAACAAACCTTCGAATTCGACTTTTTTCAAAAGCAAACGTCGCACGAAAAAAATTTTATTTTACACTTCCGCTTTATTTCTTTTCATATGAAATTACCTTCTAGCTGATCATGCGACGAGTATCCAAAACATCCTGTATATATACGTGACTGAACCCATTGTTCGGTAAGTCAGACTCTGAGTCAATATGGTGAAGCTCTGTTATTCTTGCATACATTTTATTGTACATAACGATCCATCTGTTTGCGTAATACGTGAATGCCGCTGATCACTTTATATTCAACTAAAATCACAGTACAAAATCGAAAATTTTCGTTTCTCTCAAATATTCCTCCAAACTTTCCAAAGGTATATTTTAAACGATTTTAAATGAGTTCATCAATCCTTTTTCTGAAAAAGAAAAAAAAGAAAGAAATTCCATCTCAAGATCTAGCGTATTTTCCGTAGAACTGAAAATTACGTATCAGGCGCACTTAACCAATTACCGAGGTCTCCTTACCGGCGAAATTGAATTGACATGTAGAAGGACACGCGAATTCAGGTTTCAATGTCGCGAGCCAACACGCGCCACAAGCGGCAACGCAATCGCGGCGCAGGTGGTTTTTACTTTGAAAGCGCGCCTCGTGCTCTCCCAACAAGCAACTTCGACAATGCTAATCCCGTCGAGAGATAATGGGTGCACCGGTCCCACGTACTGGCCGCAATTCTGGGTTCAAGTACGAAAACGTTTACGAGAGGCAGCCGTGCGTTTCTTCGGCCTTTTTGTCGACAACTGATAGATCGTCGTTTGCTCATTGTTTCTTTCAAGCTAGAGGATGCTGTACATCTCGAATTTTTATAGCAACTCACGAAACGTTTATAGAAATTTTTTCCTAAATATGTTCAGATCGATCTTAAATTTTTACTCGTACAATCATGATAATTATTACGCGAATTTTTGTGCAAATTCGTATTTTTGTAAATATACAACTTTGATAGAAAAATGCAGGTTGCACTATAGTTTGAATTTTTCCTTCTAGTGTGCATTATGTACATTTTTGCATTTTCAAATGCACAAAAGTCCGCAGTCTACTTATTGCACTGCTGATAAAATAATGATAGAATACAATTTTCAAAGAGAAGAGACATAAAGATTTAAGACTCGCGAGAGGAAAATACACTAACAATGAGTGTATGTCGATTTATTTCTGCTAATAATCACTTGCATTATGTATTAGCAAGGCAAATGGAGGATGATTTAATGAGACAAGAAGGAATCGCAAGATTAATTGACAGTCTAAGGTTCTTAATTTAAATGCAAGGCGCGTGATTTAACGAGGAAAAATGTCGAATTGTACTACCTACACTCATCAAGAGTAACGTAACACGTTGTGGCTTGATACGCCGAGAAAAGATACGTACGAGCGATTAAGTAAGAGGAACTCGTTTAAAGTGGATTTAAAGTGGAATTGCATAAGCGTTCTGCGCCAACAGTTTGCGCCGAAGAAAGTAAATCTGTGTGATATTTCCTCGATATCCACGTTTCGCTACACTTTCACCAAATCCTTTTAAACATTATTCCTGACGTTCACATATTCTGATGTACGCACGATTGCGAATCTTGGTATATCTTTCGTGCAAACTGACAATAGTCTCGTAACGTGGCAGAAGACGGCGATTGTCAGCGTTACTACAAGACAGCCGATGAAACGTGGGAAAACAGTGATACGTGTTACCGGTATTACGTGAGCACGCTCAAGAATTATTCAAAAATGCAACGTTACGACGACGGCAAGGCCGATCGACTAAATGATTGAATCCTTTTCATCGATCGGCCCGTCACACTCCTAGGTGAAGGTTAGCGACGCGTTACGACGGGAAAGGGAATCGGAAGACAGCGGGTCAGGTGTAAAACCCGTCACGAAATGTCTAAAACGTTTGTCACTCTGAAGACAAAAGCGTTTAGTCTAATTTTATGGATGAAAGTTAGTCGCAAAAAGAGACGTTATTCCACGGAATGGAGAATCTTATTAAATGATAACTATTGAAATTTATCTTGAATTCACATGGGTCCTGTTGATCAATTTCATGAACTGAAAAACACAGAGAAATGATATTAGAAACACCATGTTTGAAATTTATCTTAGAATTTATCATTGCTTCAGACAAACGAACTTATGAAAATATGTAAATTTTCGTTTCTCGAGAATTGACTGTTGATCCTGTATAAGTACTTGACAAAACAAAAAAGTGGAGTCGATTGGTCTAGCTACCGGAAGATTCACGTGCGAGTTTTTTATTTATTTAGTGGTTTTTTTAACCATTTCCTGGCAACTTCTAAAATTAACCTCACCTTTTGTATCCTAATGTCTATGAATAGGAATGTGAACATGACGGAGCGGAAGAAAAAATCTCAAGGCAATCATCGTGACTGCATTTTTTTCGCTGCTTGAAATTTAAATGGGAAACACCACGTTTACCTTTGCATGAATACGACGCTATGACAGAGACAACTATTCCTTCTGGACACTGTTCCACAACCGAATCGCAACACGAGACTGACAAACAATTAAACGACTTTACGACCTCGTTGACGCTTGAAGAAAAATATTATGTTTCTATTTCTTCCGTCGTACCTTCGTTCAGGTTATTTCAAATCGAGTGTTGGATCCATTTAACAATTTCTAGTTACTTTATGCTGTTTAAAACAGAAGCGAAAATTATTGTTAAACAATGTGAAATTTTCTTCTGTTAATTTCACTGGGGGGAGGGGGGAGCATCGACAGTGTGAACCGGAAACGAGGGGCACGTGACACATCTTTGCAATTTCACGTATCGTGCAACGATAACTTCCACTGTTATTGCACAGTCATTAACGCGATTGCGCATTGTGCCCCGACGATTAAGCAATTTCGAGTTTTCCTTTTCTCTGTGCGAGATTTTCTTCAATTGTCAATATTGAAATATTGAAAGAGTAGCTTGTGAAAAGCAGCTTCTCGACTGGATTAACAAGTAAATTTTTAATATCATAATAAATTAAGAGAAAAAATGAAATTACAATAATCACAATAACGCAATAATAACAATGAATCACAGATCACTTTTAAAGTTATCGTTGATCTAATACTGAAGTAAACGCAATTAGAATAATTATCGATCGTCGATACGATCGGCAGAAGAAGAAAAAGCTAAATTGTATAATAAAGTATCTTCATTTGTGTCTGAAGTCTCAATTGTAATATAAACGTTTCGTATGCACAAGAGAATCATTACACAAGAACTGAATCATAAGAAACTATAGTAAGAAATACGCAAAAAATAGGAAGTCGCTGAAATTTCATTGAAATTTGTACTCTTTTCTTTTATTGTTTAATAATAATCATTGTCACCAAAACTGTACTTACAATTGAAACTAGAAGACTCGTACGTTCTGACTTCGATTCAATATAGATTTACACGGTTCTATAGAATCTCTTCCTGTCCATACATTTTTCTTTCTCTTTGTTGTTTCCGATGTAGGTCGTTCTATTTCTGACGTACGAATTACAATAGAATAGCACGTATCCAAATGACGATTATCCAAGCTATTTGCAACAAGGATTCCTTGATTCTTGATTACGTGGCAATTAGAAATTCTTTTGCGTAGTGATATGAGTGCAATTATCCCATTATTGGATAACACAACAAATGAAACACCACCACGAGCATAATAGTAAAAATATACGTACCTATTAACAGTACTACAATTACCCGATCTTAATTTTGTTTTTTGGTTTTTAAATTGTTACTTATATTTCAATCTTATGCACAGTTTAGCAAAAATAAGGAAATTGGTAAATTTATTATGTTTTAAAAAAGTGATTAATAATGTTTTAAAAAAGTGATTAATATAAAACTTAATCGAGAAATCATATGTAACTAACTTTTTCATATTTCGTTAACCACTTAGGATCTTCACCTTTGTAATATTTTGCTGATATAGTAAATTTTACATAACTTTTATATATTTTTACATATTTCTTATATAAAAACAGAAATACTTTTCTTTTTCGAAAAAATAGTATTTTATAAAATATTTCATAGAGACATTTCAGTGGAATAATGAAATTAAAAAAAAAAAACTATATCGTAATGAAAAAGTAGAATAATAAAATTAAAAAAAGCTGCTTCTTTTGGACACAATTTCTCAAATTTCTTAAAAGAATTAAGTTGAAAATACTTTTTAATATTAAAGGAAATGTCTGAAAAAACGCAGCTGGATTAATCTAGCATGGAGTTGGTATTGAAAAGGTCTCATTAAGAAGAATAATAAGATTTTTAATTAATTTGTCTGAATTATGATATTAATTTGATTCACTGCAAGTTAATCATACGACAATCGGTGTCGTCACTTTTTCCCGCGCTTAGAATTAAATACGTAACTATGGCGGTATTGTGAACAACTGCGAAGGACATTGGTAGAATAATTTTCGTCCCGCGGCCATTTTAGAATAATTAACAAGGTCATAATTTTTTAACTTGTCATGAGACTTCAGGAGTTCCAAATCGAGTGGCTTTCACTGCTTTTTGGACATTTGTATTTTTCAAAAATACTCTTAGTAATCTCATAAAAAATGAATACTACTGAAAAATTACTTTCTCGAAACCGTAGAGGATATCTTCGTTTACCGATCACGATTCGGTTGTTATTCATTACATGAGATCATGTTATTGCACTAAGAAGTTTCACTTAGAGCTGCACGTGACATCGAAAGAACGTGAAACACATTCCACGTGAAAAATATTATTTATTTTTCAATGAATTATTAAACATTTGACGAATTATTGAACTTTGTAAAAAGTAATTTTAACAAAACTATTTTCCAAAATTTTCGTAAGTTACAATTTTGTGGATGATATTTTATTATAATTGAAAAATAAGAATGAGAATGGAAATCTCACAAAAGTTTTTGTCTACGTTGCAAGCTTTTCTTACTGTGAAAAATTTAATTATTTTTATTAATAAAATAAGAAATCTTTGAAAAATCAGTTATTATACCAGCTCCTATTATACCAACTGTTGGTCTTAAGTAATTCAATTTTGAAATCGGAAATTGCATATTTAATATAATTTCAACTCACGAATTATTTGTTTGCGTGAAAACCAGTTTTTACGCAAACGAATTAATTTATATTTCAATTTTCATTTCAATAATTGACGCATAGGGAATTCTACTGGCGTTACGTAGTATTATCTACGAATGGTAAGTTTCCATTTCTTCCAATATAGACGAGATACAGAATCTGATTAAAATAGGTAATTTCACCATTGACTAAAAATATTCTAATCTCGTAACATCGATTAATGTTTTCACAAATATTGTTTGGTATAAAGGAGCACACTATGCAGTGCAAATTATCTTTTTGTAGTGCTGGAGAAAATTTCAAGATCAAATTAATTATTTTAAGTGGAAACATTTTTTTTTTTTTACTAACAATAAATCATTCTGATCTTGAGATATTATCACTGACAGTCTTTATTAATATTTCGAAAAACGGTTTGTCTATTATGACAATCAATAATTTAACAAATTTTATACTTTTACTCTATATTTCACTCCCACTAGTTTATTACAATGAATACGATGATTTATATAGTTTTTATAAGCTGAAACTACATTTTGATTTTCATAATAGTATTTACTACTATAATTTCATAGTCCACTATTTATGAAATTTGAATTTTATAATTACATGTAATTTTATACTTTATAATTATAAATTTTCCTTTTGTCATGATATGTGGTCTAAAGTAGTCATAATGCGTTAACCAAGTAAGTTTTATTGACGTGCAATGTTTCAAATTTACGCGCGGTTTTAAATGAAAAAGAAACTATTCCGCGTCAGCCAATAAGAATGTAGCAAGGCGATTTTTGGCGCGAGACGTCAGCTATATGTATTTTACTTGATGTAGTTCCCCAATTCACCGTTTAAGCGTAGAATGCGCTAAAAGCCACTGATTTTTTAGTATGTCGGTATTTCAGAGCATGAGACACGAAATCCCATATGATACAAAGTCGTCACATACGTCATCATATACCATGTCTGTGACATTGTATGCACATTGTATTCACATTGCATGCAATGTCTATTCATAAACCTCGTCTGTGACCATGTCTGTGATTTTAGTTAAAAAAGGTATCTGCTTTACCAGCACTTGCTAAGTAAATACCCGCGCTTGTCTCGCCACTTTCAAATTGTCTGCGGTATGAAAACATGTAAATATCCATTACAGTTACCATTCGTACCGCAGTAGATTACACGAAATCACGAACTCGTTAACGTTGACAGGGTATTCATTTGTCGGAACGTGAAATTGCAGTAACGATCTGCGCGTGTCTTTCGTAATCGTGCAATCAAAGCTAGAACGCATGTCTAATGGAATTCGCGGTTACACAAATTTTTGACGGCCGACGTCGGTCTCTCGATTTTCTTGAGCAGATTGTATTGCCAACCGTAATGGTTGAATATGGCTTTTAATAATTTTCTTGCGAAATTTCTGTTCCATTGTGAAAACAATATAAAAATATAACGTGTTAAAGTGAGTCATGAATTTAAGTATTAGTACCTCTTAATATTGAAATGAAAAAAAGAAAGAATTAGGAAAGTAATGAGGAAACAACATGTTCGTAATCAGACAAGTTTGTAATATAATACATGAGATGCAATATACGTATGATCGGTATAAAATAACTCTCATCCTAAAGTGAGCTCAGATTTGCATAACGCTTGTGGCAGTTTGGTTCTCACTATTTTTTGCAACTTTTTACGACCTGCCCCGCAATTTGCATACCATAAACCATTGACGAACATTTGCGAATAATTTTTTATTGATATCTCCTACAGATTCCGAAAAGATTGGTAATAATACATATTCATAGATTCTTCGCTTGCATCATGGATACGGACCGAGGTTCCGATTGCTTAGAAAGTCAACGAATTATTGTACATGCACGTGGTTTGCGCGACATGAAAACACGGTCGTATAACAGCCGAGAATCAGGTTAATTCAGTTTAGCTTCTAGCTAGCTCGGTTAGCTTACTTATCCCGAGTCGACGTCATTGCTTGAAATTTGAGGTTTCGTTCAATTATGCAGTAGCTATAGAATTAATCGAAAAGCTAACTCAACAATTAAACGATATTAAATTCTAACAATAAAATTCTATCACGAACAGAGCTTAATCCTCTAGAATAATCCAAATATAACCACTATCTAATATCAAATTTCAATGATTCATAAAGTATTCTTTCTTGCTAATTTTTAATTTATCAATTCTTTTATTCAATTAAAAAAAAAAAAAAGAAGAATAAGAGAAAGGTTTTCTGCAATGGGCGAAAAGAACTGGCCTAAAAAAAATCAAGATGTAATTTTTACATAATTTTTACTTAATTTTTCATCGTACATCACGCATAAAGTTTATTGGTTTCGAAAGATGGAAGCGACGAATATATTCACGAGGTCCCTCGTCGCAGTGAAATCATTGTGGTGCGAACGAAAAAATATCGAAGGTTAAGGAAATCGAAAGCTTTCCTGGAAGAGGCACGAAGGAGAATGAAAATGGACTAACGAGCTCGTGGCGCGAAGGCGACGCCGCGACCTCATAAAAGGTACATTCGTATTGCTAATTGCGTCTTCGGTGGGCTGCACCGCCTTCCGAGTAACAGACTGGCAATTTACTCGCTGCGTCACGCGCATCGAATGTCCATGAGCTGAATTCGTATGCAACGGAAGCCCACGAAACGATCACTTCCGGTAGTGATGCGAGAACTCGACGAATTTCGCGAACTCGATGTCGCGCCTCGTTCACGCGTTTATATCAGGGGTGTCCATAAGTAATGTGTCGTTTCTCGATATCGCACGAAATTTTCTTTTATTTAAGAGTTAACACACGGGGCTCTTATTTCGAGCGATTCAACAAATTGATAAAGGTTGCTTTGTATTATATTCAAATTTGAAAAATTTATCGAAGATAGAAAGCGACTCAAGGGTAGTAAAACATTTCAACTGATTCGATTGATTCGATTGAAAAATAATTGACATCGCCAGCCGACTAAATTAATCGATCTCGTATAATTAACCTCATTATTTATAATTCAGTACGAAGCTGTCGTGACAAATTGAAGCAATTAACCAAGTCCAACTAAGTCCAGAATAATATTCACAGCGCATGATGTTTCAACAACGTGGTCGTCCTCGCGACGACGCGACTTGAAACAAGCTATCATTGACCAAATGCTTTTTCCGCCGGATTAAATCATCATCGATCGAAGGTACAAAAACGCGAGTCGATTATCGTGTAATTACGGTTAATTGGATCAAGACCTCCGCGAAGCAGACATCATTTGCGTCCGATTGTCACGAGGAAGAGTGATCTAAGATTTCCAGGCCATGCAGAAGGCGAGCAGAAACACCTTGTACTCTGACTTCGCACGAAGCGAAACAAGGCGCTCCGCGACTTTAATTGCGGACTTTGGATTCCAAGCGACCCAATTAATCGAGAATTGGAAATCGGACGATGTCACGCCATTAGTCTATCGAAATAACTGCAACTAGTCTTTCGAAAGACGCGAAAATGGGACCAGGCTCTCTCGACTCTTGCTTCGAATCAAAATTGGACCTCGAAGGTGGTCCATTCACTGCACGAACGTCCAGACGCGAAAGACGGTGGTGTAGAACGGATTCAAGATCGAAAATACAATTGAACCTCGATCGGCCATGAACCGCACTGGTTTTCTCGGTCCTTGAATCCGTCAAATTCGTCTCGGTTTAATTTATAGGAACGTTCTTTCGTGTTCCGGGACCGTGACGCGTCACGTTCAGTATTTGCAAGTACCTGAATAAACCTTCCGTGCCAGTTACGAACCGTACGATGATTCAGAGAACGCCAACACCTTCGCGTTTGCGTCAATAAGTGTAGTCAGGAATCGTATCATATTAATTTTAATAACTAGTTCAAACAATTGCATCGAAGATGCATCAACAGATGTACGCTTCGAGACTTGAAATGTTCTTTTCCAAAAGTGTAATATTTTGATAAACTACACGAAGAGATATATTAGGGGTGCCCGTAAGTAATGTCATTTTCTTCAAATTTAATAAACATTGACAATAATTTAACTTGTTATAACATAACCTATATTCTAATTAAATATATTGACATTTAACGTGTTTATTGCGATTAAAAGTTTAGGATTGCAATTCAGACGACGAGTTTTCTCGTTTCCTTCGGTCAATTTTAGATTGAAAAATTTCGAACGTTGAAAGTATCTTTTTGCGTTCGCTAAAGTGAAAAGAAATTCTTCTTCTTACACTAATCGTGAAGTCTAAATCTTCTAAATCAAAGAATCGCAGCGACAAAGAGAGGAGAGAAAGAGGATGTTGATCATTTCCAACAACATGTCCCATTAACATAATCGAACGCAATGTAAATGATGTCGGTTGGTGGTGGGGAGTCCGTTAGATCGAGCATCGGCAGGGCATTAATTAAGGCCACGGAATCATCGTCGTAACGTCGCGTTGTCAGCTGGTTTTTCTCGTTTGTCCAATGACTAAACCTTCGTTAGACTTTCATGAAGATCCTTAGCGACTGTTTGTACGATTAATTTTTCCAATTTTACGATGATACGTTTCTCGGATAATTGCACAGTCCATCGTTAACCTTCGGTCTTTTAATTTTTTTCTTCGTTCTTCAGCCCCCTTCCTCTCTCTCCCCCGATTTCTCTCTCCTTCCTACCTCTGTCCCTTCCGTGCGATTGGAACAAGCCAGTTTAATAACGAAACGAGATCGAATATCGAAATGCAACGAAGGCCGGCAGCTATTTGAGGTCTGTCAAGGCCCGTTACCTCTAGATCGAACGATTACAACGCCTCACTAACGATGTTGACCGACGAAAATAACATAATCGTGCCGATCACGATATTCGACGCAACGCTATTCAATGACTCGCGTAATACACTTTTGATTGTATACCTTTTGAACAATGTGGCATGTGTTGTTTCGTGGAAAAATGTCGAGAGCTTGAATGTGGCGCGCGTGATTTCAATTTTGCCGTGATATTACACGGTGTAACGCGCAGTCGGAACAGATCATTTTGGATCGTGTAACCGGTAATTGCGCTTGAGTCGCGTACTTGCGGCACAACGGTCTCAAGAAGATTGAAATGATATTCATTAGCCATAATGGAAAGACTCGGCAGGCTGTTTATTTTTAATGATAATTGATCGTCCGTAAATCTTCCGTTTTACGATCGTAAAATCGGTACGTTATTATGTCTCGTTGAGATTTTGCGAGCAATTTAATCTGACAACGGGAGGGCAGAATTCGGCCGCTTGATCGTTTCATTTAACTGAAAACGAGTTTGCGAATTGATGGAGCGTTGCACACTGCGAAATGTGTGCATCGGTATGCGTGCAATTGCAGGGAAACAGGTTCGAGATTAAATTGCTCACGTGACTCCTCGGTTGATCTAGATTCCTCACGAATGTAATAACAAACCGTTTCCTTCGAAGTTACGAGATTCCAGCACAGTCTCGCAGAAAGAACGAGACAACGTAGATTTAGGCTGCGAGAAATAGATTATGCGAAAAGAAATCTTTGACCTTTTTTGCCTCGTTTCATGGAAGATTAGTCACCGTGACTGGCAAACTTTCCCCGAAACGTTTCATCGCGAGACTATTCGAACCTTCGATTCAGACTTTTTGGGGATCGGCGGTCGCAAAGAAACGCGAGAAAGCACGAAGGGCGACACGCTTCACGGTGCGATATTTCTCGACCTCGAGAGGTGAACCAATTTTAGGAGATCCTGACTGGCTGATCACTCAAGGATTAACCTTCTTCCATTACCAATGGTATTGGAAAAAGCAATGGCTTGGTTTCCTTGCTCCGTGTCGCGGCTCAAAGCCCGCTAATTACCGGGTTAAGGTCAACGGTTCCATGTTTGACGAAGGTTAAGAAATTATCCGCGCGACTGCCTCCACGTAGCACCTCTGTTAACCCTTTCTCGCGAAACATTAGCCGAAATGACACGCAATCTCTAATAACGAGCGAATAAATGACTGTTATTTAGTTTCTGAAAGATCGAGTTGATCATTTCTAGATACGACGGGAAAGACGCAATTCTTCCGTTAGATAACATCTCAGCCATTATTTCGAGATATTCCCGCGCCAGTAAGGATTACGGTTAATATCCACCGCTCCAGCCAGGATAATGATACAACCCTGCCTATTACGATCCGGTGTTTCTTTCAGCATGCCCCCTCGGTAAATCGGCACAAGTGAGAAACCTTGTCCCACTTGCTACGTTTTCCCGCTTTTTTGCAAATTAACGTCTCTCTTCCCGCGGAGTGAAGGGACGATCGAATCGGATATTCTCAAAAGGCGGCCTCGCCGTCGCCAAAAGCGAGATGATCGGATTCCCTTGAATCTCCGCTCCCTGATGCTCGCATGCAGATGTTCGGCCTTGCCTCGGAACGCGTTGTTACGCGCGGGAAAGAAGCGAAATGACTTCTTGCGGAATCTTCTCGGGACTCGAGGCGGCGATAATCGGCCGCGGATGACACCGATTTATTCCCCGCCCGAGATTCATCGCCGGAAATTATGCCAACTTCTGGGAACCTTTCCACCAGGCTCTCGAGGATAATTGTCTCCCTGTTCGTGTTATTCGTTTGTTTAATAAAAAGGAAGGTCGTCGAAGATGCTGAGGAACGATCTCGGTCTACGATCTTTTCACGAGAGAACGTGAAACGATGGTGCGTTTGAACGCGCCACTGTCCGATAGTACTCAGATTATTGTTTGCAGTTGATGTGACTGTTTGACAACATTTTGGGAATTAAAGGAGAGAATTATTGCTCAAATGATTTCCTGAATTTGACAGTGTAAGTTTTCAAAATATGTTCGAGGAAAATTTTGATTTAAAATGTTGCTATAGTTAAGGTTTTGCTACACGACAGAAATATGAAATACAAAGAGAACTGACACTCTTTATAATGAAACGCGTATAATGGTCTTTGTAATAGAAACACGTAGGACAGAAAACGCAATTCTCAAAGATCGTGGATAATAGTTCTAGGAAGCATGAAATTCAAATAATTCGTGTCGTTTTTTTTTTATCTATCTTCACCTTATTCGCATTAAACGCACGAAACAATTGTTAAGAAATAAAAAATTCCGGTAACGCATGAATGCCAAGAAACTTCCTCTTCGTGTAATTAAATATGATGTTTCTGACTGGTGACACCATTTTGTAATACTTCAAAGAAGTTGGAAGAATTAATAATTACTTGCAAGTTCCAGTCAGGCTGTGTGTGCATATCTACCGTATGACGGTATTTTTACATAAGTGGAACTGTAGAGTAAGGGTTAAAACGTTTTTTTCATCCTCAGATTGCGGAATTTCTAAAGCGTGAGTCAGACAAAGAAGCAGATTCTTCTAAACTCGAGTGATCGCGTACTTAAGGTTTTTATACAGACAGTAATTGAAGTTTATAGTCTGGTAACTTCAGAAGATGGCAATTAAGCTATTGATTGTACATTGTGATAAAATGTATATAAAAAATTGCCAAAAAATCTGCGAAAGTGTTGGAATATTTCTAGACAACAACATTACGTAACTCGACCATAGACGTTATTCATCTTCTTGTCACTTATTCAGCATCGTCCGAGAGAGTCTCCGTAATGTAACTGTTGGGGGGCGGTCTCTCTCGAGACGAGCCAAAACAACATTTTTCTCAGAATATTCTGCCAAATCCCAGACGCTACCGAGGGAAGAAAAAGAAAAGAAAGACAGATATCCCATTGAAGAGGCCTCTGCTATTCTCCACTTTTATCGCACGGATCGTCGCGTCAGCGTGAATCTCTCGGTCTTTTTTTGTCAGGGTCGATGACGAACCACGTTGAAGAAGAACGATGTCGCGATAAATCGGTCCGTCTAGACCGAGAGAGCGCCGTTTTTTTTTTTCTTCTCTCCGCCGTGATTTCGTTTTAATTTCGGCCGGAACAACGTCGATGGCGATTAAAACTCTCGTCGCAGGCGAGAGCATGCGATTCTTGCGGCGACGCGTGACGTCACTAAACACGCGCATAGATCCGGATTCCGATCGCGACGCTGTAATCGTACGCGAAGCGTCATCGGGATATGTCCCGGGTGACTGTTTAATTGAGATCGCGTGGGTAATTTGATTTTGCAATGGTAATCGTCTCCCCTCGAGGTAGAATCGAAGACGTTTCAGTCGACTTTTTTTTTGCTTCTAAGCTGGACGTGCTCGGCGGCACGTGGAACCAATTACACGAATGAATATACTATGACGAAGATTTATTTGATAATTGGATGGAGTCAATGAAATTATAAAAAGAACTGACGCCGCGTTGCGAGGAAAACGAAGAACGATACTGTTCTTTTTTTTTTCCTACGCGATGATTCACGTTATCCATTGTGTTACGCAGTAGAGTACAAATTAATTGTGTTCCACATCTTTCCTCGTTCGTACGTTGCATGCGTTGAAATATATTTCGAGGGCGATTCATCTCGCGTACAGAGTTCAAAGTGAACTTGTGAACTTGATCTAGGTGAGAAATCTTTGCATTTCCCTCGCTTGTGACTAGAAACGAAGTACATGATTTTTAGGTTAGGTTGTTGAAAAGATTATTAAAGATCAAATAACAATCGAATTAGATATAATCAATTATATACTAAATGAGAAGAAAGATCATGGCCGTAAGAGCATTGCTTCAACTTGCAAAACTGGCTAAAAGATTTACAAACAATCGACGCGAAAGTCTCCAACCGATGCCAGAGATAATGCAAGAAGCAGGCATGCACGCGCGAGAGGTGGAATCGAAGAGACACGTGGCGACGTTCCCCCCGAAACAATGGCCAGTGGTGGCGATCGGTCGCGCGGATTGTCCCCGTGAGGCGGGGGCCACCTTGACCATCGTCAAGGGCCCGTTTAGAGGGGCTCGGACCCAAGGGGGGCAGGGATTAAAGAGGCATGATGGCCTCCAACGGCGACATATAAGTCCCAGGAACAGCCCCCACTTCGCGTCAAACGTTCCCGGTACGGCAAGCGCGCGGTATACACACCTACGATCCATCTTTTATCGGCGTCGTTTGCTCGAGGAGTCTAGCTTTGCCGACCTTCCGATCAGATAGGAGGAGGGCTCTGAAACTATCGTAGCTGCTCCCTTCCAGCTATCGAGCAACGGACGGTGCCCTCCAGTGGAAGCTGGTGAACATCGCCAGAGTGCCTGTAACACAGACTCGAGATCATAGTTGCTTTCTGGCTCGTCTAGCGAGTAGCGTTAAACACTTGGCGACCGGTCAGTCGTCACGCGACTGCTTCGAACACGACTGTTCTTCCGCTGGACGGAATCGAGGAGCCATGAGGATCGTAAGTAACACTCGCATCCGTGACAAGCGCATGTTTTAAAGAGAGAAAGGGAGGAAAAGAAGCGCGTATATACTTACACGCAACGGAAGAGATTCGTGGTAATAGGGAAGGGAAGTTTTCCTTGGTAGTTGGTCCGTAGGCCGCGATTAATTGGAGGGGGCGGTGGATTCGGTGGGAGAGACTTTCGCGGGACTAGACCGCGCGCTTTTATAGTGAAGTAACTCGCGCTCCCTGTACTCGTTCGATCGATCATTGTTTCTCTCTCTTGGCCGGGTACAAAAGTTTTTGTGATTGTGTCACAGTTTGGCACATGTCTCGTTCGATTAGCAGACACGAGTCGTGATCCGGTTCCCTTTCCGATCCTTGGGGAAATGAGGTGTTTGGCTGGCTACCATCGAGCAAGGTAGTCGGACGGATCGAAGAACGACGCAGGAGAGGTTCACGCAGGATGACGCTGTTGCGAGTGAGAACGTGCATTTATGATCATATTATGTTTTACGTTTGAACGTCGTTTTGTGCTCGTTTTGCGTTGGAGGAAAATTTTGATAGACTTTTGTGTCAGCTTTTCGTAAATGTCAGTCGACCATAGGTGGCTCAGCATCTTCACGGGCCTTTCACGCGCAAACTTTCTACGATTGTCCAACGGGATTTCGATTCATCGATCGCGTAGAAATCGCCACTCCGTATCGAGGAGTATTAATTTTAAATCGTTCGTTATCGTCTCGACAGCTCTAGCTGGAGGCAAGATCGGTTATTAGAA
>KQ435706.1:2067682-2077910 GCA_001276565.1 Melipona quadrifasciata
TGGTCTTTTATTTTTTTTAAAAGCCCCCCTAGTGAACGATTTTCACGCCTTGGAAAGCCAACCGATGGAGAAACGTTTCTGAATGGTTTCTTTTTTTCTCCCCCGACGTCTAGGCTGTTGAACCGTAACCGCATGCGAAATCGGAAGTGTATCGTATCTCGTTTTTTCGTTTCTCGAGAACTGATTTACTCTTTTTCGCGCGTTGCCTTCAGCTATCACTGAGGTAACACTGTCGACGAACAAAATCTAAACGAGGATCGCATCAACTGCCGATACAGCGATAGAAAAACGTTGCTGAGTACTAGACTGCTTTAGAGTTGAGCGACTCGATAGGTCTCTCGATAGATAAAATAATATCGATACGAAAGGAAAGTTGGCGTTACAAATTAGATATATATTAAAGATACCTGAGATATCTGATTAGAGAAATGCAAGGATGGATTTGAAGCGGAGAGTAAGACAAGATTATTCGAGCTAAATCTAAGCTTCGATATTTCAATTCGTTAAGATACCAAGCAATAATTTATATTAATGTTTCAAATATTTTAATTTATTCAAGTAAAATTGTAGAGTCTAGGTAAAGACGTAATGACGGAAAAATATTTGGAATTTACTTTCATACAAAGAATTTAATAATGTAAATTGACTGAAAAGAATTGATCGAAATGAAATGTTGTATTTACGGAACGTTGGTTCTCAATTTTGAATTAAAAGGGAAATTGCTTGGCTTGAAAAACATATATCGCAGCGACTCAAATAACTCTGTCTTACTCCGTCTCGACTAAATTTTGAAAGATTTGAGAGCATGGAGGTTCTTCGGGATAGAAATTGGAGCGAGTCGACCCGCTTTCTAATTACGAAGACGTTCGTCGTCCAACACATTTGGCCCTCGTTTCGCGCAATAATTGGCCCGCCGCCAACTATGAAACCGAACGCGAAGGATTGCACGAACGACACACGCAGGATGAAATCGGGGATGCTCGCTTTCACCCGATCGTTCGAATTTGTAGGAGCCCCTGGATTAGAACGATCCCACTGTCGTAACGTACACTGGCACATAAAGGCGTTTGAACACTCGTTGCGAAAAACTTTATATCACTGTTGCACGTATTACGTAACATATTCCGAAATTCCATTAATAAGATTAATGAGACAAGTCGTGAAATTACGCGAGTGAAACTTGCAACCACAATTTTAGAAAATTAAATACAATGTAAGATATAAAATTGTGTACAAATTACAATTTTATATTTTTCTAAACATACATAATTGAATAAAACACCAATATCTGCAAAATTGCAGTTCAAGTACTTGTATTGTTGTATCTAAAATATTATATATAAAAGTATAAATTTTATTTTAAATATTTTAATTTATTAATAAATATCATGTATTAAAAATATAACTATGTAATAAATATTAAGAGTTAATTTCATTGAATATCGAGGGTTATTAGTGTACTAGACGATTGGGACATGCAGTTTCTATATATATTTAGATTTTTATCAAACTGGACCAACCACGATATCGTGACCAATCACGACAGCGATGATAAAACTTCAACATTCTTCATGTACATGTAAATGTTCACCTAGTTTCGCGAGTAGTAGAGGATTTATCAGCCATCGTGGGTTTTAGTTTTTCATATTTAATTGTAAATATCGTAATATTGCAAGGAACGTATAATTTGACATCAAGATCTGGGGGTCAAGAATATCGTCTAAAATCTGATAAATTCACATCATTACAAAGACTCTTCCGTATCATCCAGAGATGATCTGCGTATTTCTTCTGAAGTGTCTTGTCGAACAATGCTTCGAAAGATCACAATGGCTCTTTGTCTGGGACTCTTTGCGCGCGCATATTTCCGATACCCTGTGAAACTGTAACGCGGGCATTATACAGTTTTCCTCGGGAATACGGAGCGAGTTTATGCAGACTCTCGGATTTTCTCTCTTCTTCGTTGGCTGCCAACAGATAGAAGGTTTCTCCTTGTTCCGGCGGTGGGTCGTTCTCGCTCTCGCGGAGAGCGCATTCCGTCGAATTTTCTGAACAGTCGACCTCGATTATCGCGGCGCACGTGGCGCAATTGCACCTTTCGTCGCCACCTTTCTGAAAGGACTCTTGGTTCGCGTACCACAGGAAACGAGTCGACGCGATGTTTCCTATTTCTTTCGTCTTTCGTCTTGCAAAACCGTGGCGATGAATTTTTTACTGCAACAAATCTGCCTCGTGCATTGACAACAGCGTTCCTCGGAGTAATTAACAGTCGTTGTCGAAAGTATTATATTTATAATAATGTGTATGACACCATTGTAACATATTTTTATGTTGCAAATGGTCTGAAGATTTTCATGCAAAATTGCACGGAATGCACGTGATATGAAAAGATGTGTAAAATATCTAAAGTGTTATAAAATATAAGCGTTATATTGTCAAAATTACAAATTTGCATAAAGATCCGGAGACGATTTATTGTAATAATTAATTAATTCCAAGTATATGATATTTCGTATCATTTGATTGAAAAGTAAGACTTGACACTAAGGAAATTTCTCGAGTAGAAATGACCTTTCGATCAAAATTTCGACAATGGGAATTTCCGTGACACGTAAGATCGTTAGACGACGAAGCTTCAGGCAAACAGGCGTTGCGCAAGCATCGGTGGCTACGGTGCAACGAACGCATTGCGTTTTCTCGGGCGTGCATCATATCGTCCTCGATGTCGAAATTAAGTACCTGCGTAGAAAACCTGACTTTTGTAACGCACCGCTCGGAAAAATCGTGGAAACACGGAGCTTGTTCGCGCGAATCAGTTTACTTGATTGAATTATAAAAGCTAGGCTTTTCCCTCGTCGTTTTGGTTTGCTGCGAAAATCGCAGCTGAACTGCGGCGCGTGTGCCTTGTAACACGTTCAATTTCCCCGTTTAAAATCAAGCGTTTCTCTGACGTAATCTTTGAAAATCCTTTCTAAAAATTGCGATACGATAGAAGCTTTGTTTCCGCGGGCAATTAAGGAACGGCTTGCAGCGAAATTTTTTTTTTTTTTTTTGCATCGTGTAATTACGGCTGTTGGTTTCAATTTTCTAATCGTCTCGAGGTACTAACGTGGAGGCAGAAAGAAACAGAGTGGTTTTACGAGGAAACAAGAGGTTTACGGCGGCTGTGTAATATCCGAGCAGCACGTGACAGAAAAGTAAAAGCGGGAAGATAAGGTTTTGCACAGGCACGATGTGGGCGTGTTGCAACAATAGATATCTCGAGCGCAGTCGTGTGTGCATGTGAATTAGGTGGATTCCAGCTGCGCGGTGACAAAAGACGCTCGTGCAAATGAACCGTTTGACTTTTGTGCTTTGTCGCGGGAGAACAAAACCTCGGTTTACTTTACGACGATGTCTGAAATTGAGATTGTCGAACCACATCGTGCATACTTGGAGGAACAGGAAATGAAAACGTGATTAAAAAATCGAAGCAAAGATCGGTAAATTATCATCTTTTCACGAGATATCGATAATGAGATTGCGGATGTTTAGATTTTTACAAATATTATTAAAACGATGAAATTCGAATCGAATAATGATGGGAAATTGTTATAACTTTGTTAAAAAACAAAAATTATGACAATCCACTTGGCCTTATTTTAAATCATAAAGTCCTTGACATTTTAGAATTCGTTCTTTTTTTTTCTTTCGAATGATGTTTTTATATTAAGTGCGGACTAAAAAGTAAGGATACTATTTTCTCGAAAGTTTTCTCTAAGAAAATTTCTCTTCTTCACAATGTGAAAATTTGTGTTACTATTTCTTCTTCTTTCCCATTTTACTAAACTTTAGATATCTGGCTTAAAAATTCGACAAATATACGATATTTCGTTGTTATTAGTTATACCGTAACGAATATTTTTATAAATGCTCTTAAATTTTTCATAAATGCGTAAACATCTAACAAATGCATCCAGGATGTTGTTATTTGTAACTGACACGATAAAATCCTGAGGATATAGCACTCGGCACATAGCATGTAGCAAGCGATTAAGAGAAACGACAAGGAAGAGAAATTTCATTGCCATTATCTCCAAGAGTCTGGCTAATGCCAGAAACGCCGGACAATTTTCGCGACACGCCTAATTTACCTAACGTGTAACGAGTCAATTTCGCGCGAGTATTTCCCGAAGCGATCGTTCCAACGATCCTCTATATTAGAGCTGAACCGTCTACCAAACGAGCTGAAACGAGTAATTGCTGGAGGAGAGCACGTTCTCCGTCCGGCAGAAAACGACGGAAAACTCGTCTCTGTATGTAGATATTTTCGTTTTGCGTACATAGTACGTACGTTTCTCCGTGTTGCGCAACGAACGCATCCGGCTTCCACAGATGCGTCCGAATGGCATCGTCATTAACGATACAAAAGTCGGGGGGGGGGGGGGAAACGGCCGGAAACGAATCGTTTCTCTGGATATTAAACGCGGAAACGCTCGCCTAAACGCGCGGTTAAACGTTTCGCCATCGCGATCAGTACTAATGGATTCAAAGCATTACGCACTCGAGACTCGCGTACGTCACGTGACACGCGGAGAAACTTGGGATGCGGTTTGTTTGTGCATGTAACAATCAGGGAGATAATCCTTTTGACAAGAGGCCAGATTTCTCCCGACTCTCGAGAGCTTCGATGCTTTCGCCTTTCGTTTGATTCGATATCGATTGCCGATGGCCGTGAAATTTCTTGTGGCAGCACAGTAATTGGAGAACTTTCTGAAAAAAGATCTATAAGTACAGGTGTATGATAAACGCGTTATTGTTCATAAATGGTCGGACGTTTTGATTGATGATAGTAACGCATGAACTTTATATGAAAAGTTATCAAAATAATTTTCATTGATTTTAATCGGTATAAGTTCTTCGTCAACGTAATTTATTTTCCAACATAATTCACTCACTGCACTATTTTATCTCCGAGGATTTTTGCGAAAATTTATGTTTTTATATTTATATATTTATATTTTTCAGAACGTGCCTGTAGAAACAGAATGTCGATAGAAAGTTGTCTTCTACACCAAATACTATAGCAACTATATATTTTGTCATATTACGTCCATTCCGTGTATAATTGTGCACATTGAAATTTCCTGCAAATGCATAAAAGGTCCCGATAAATTCTCTCAATTAAAAAAAAAAAAAGAAATGGGAGAAATTTCGTATAATGGTCAATTGGTCAATTTGGATAATATACGACCATTTTGTCACAGTAATTTGACCCAACATGCAAGTACACGTTAAAGATATCAGAGAGCTATGCGTTAACATCGGTTTAATGGTATGCCGTGTCTGATCGACATTGATGTTTATCGATCAGGCAACACAAGAGCAAATCGTGCTCGACACTTTGTGAGTGCTGTTTCCGATGAATCGCGCCGTCGTTACGTAAGGCGTGAGCTATTGGAGAACGAGCGAAACTCGTAGACCGCAGGCGTTTTCCAACAGATTACAGGGACAATAATGGAACACAGGTCGACTTGCTCTTTTATTGATCATTGAGTAGAAAAGAAATTGAAATTCTTCCTGGAAATATCCGCAGATTGATAAATCCATTGCTTCGGCTGTTGGAGAAAAGTTGTATAATTGTTGATTGGTACACTTTGTTCAAAAGTATATGTTGCGCGTAAAAAAAATATAGCAGCGATAGTATCTGCGCGCAAGAATCGAGAGTTCATTTTCGATCTTGAAAGTTGAAGTCTACACGGTTCGTAGAGAGATGGGTGACCCCGATCTTTTGAGGCAATTCTATGCATTTTCATGTTTGCTCTCGTTGGCACTTAACATCCCTGTGCTCCTCTTTACTTTCTTCGTCGAAGAAAGTGTAGAATTCTCGTGTAAATGTTATCTGTAATTTCCAAGGTATTGGATTTTAGATATTTTGTTCGATAAATTGTATTTTGTACGTATAATATTCGTTACACGGTCATAGAGAAAGGGTTTGAAGGGAAAAGGTTATTTAGTTTTAATAAATATATTGATTTTTGACATTTCGTGGCGAGATGCTCGTTAGTGAAACTAGCTTTGAAATTTCGAAATTTTATCGAACTGTGCCATTTCTTGATAAACGAGACTATATTTTAATTTAAGAATTGTGTTTAATCTGTTCCTTTTTTTTTTTCTCAAATTTAAACATCTTACTTATCAAAAGAAAAATTTTTCTTCAAGCGATTCACTGCTTTCGAAATGAAATTTTGATTTCGAAGACTAGCCACGTTTACGAATTGCATACGAAAAATGCGAAACGAATCGCGAGATTACGTAGGCAAAGCACACCTACGAAAATATTTCTGGAGTCAGTGGTACATTTTCTTTGAAAAAAAAAAAAAAAAGAAAGAACCAATAATACCACCCTTCTGGTAGCCGATTCATTAAGTAAAACGCTTGTTCATTCACGCGTGGAAAATGCGGCACACATTCTTCGATATTTTCCTCCGCGTTTCGTCGCGCTTCACCCCGACAAATGTGCAATATGTTTACGATTATTTCGCAACGAACGTATGTAAATACATAAATTACATCGTCCCCGAGCTCGTTCGAGTAGCCAGCGTGCGTCGTGCGTGCTATTCTCCTCGTGATCATCGACACGCGTTGCCTTAGATATCACTGCGGCGTGATCTATCGTCACGGTGTGCGAACATGTGTGCCGCGGTTTGTGGGCGACCTCGTGCCTCCGTAAGTACCTACCGTCGAACCGCGCGTGACTTCTCCAACCGAGAAATTCCTTTAAGTCGCTCTCTTCCACGTTTCAGGCGTTCCTTCAATGTCGTTCATCTCGCCTTGAGAGCATACTTGGCTAATTTGATTGTTTAAAAGCGAAAATTAGATTACGCGGCCGGAAAGGAAGTCCGTACGGTTTTGTCGCTTTGAGACGGTATTTTATACATTGCACGCGGGAAAAGTGAGGTTAGAGGAAAATAAGGGTAGAATTTAAGCGTTCCTCAATGACGTTCTTATTTATTTGTAATCGGTTACTTGTACTTCTTACTTGTACTTGGCCAATTTGAGTTTTAAGAATCGTAAAAGTTAGATCACACAGCCAGAAAATAGATCTGTGCAGTTTCGTCGCTTTGAGATAATATTTTTATACATTTCACGTATGCTTTTTATTGGAAGATAAGTTGTCATGGGAAACTAAAGACGTTTCACGAACGATATTCTTACTTGCAATTAGTTACTCGTATCTCTTACTCGTTCTTGATTGATTTGAATTTTTTTTAAGAATCGTAACAATTAGATTACACACTCAGAAGAAAGATCTTGTCATTTTGATATGACATATACATATATGGATTTCATATAAGATATATACATTTTATATAAGAAAGGTGAGCGTGAGGAAAAATAAGGGTGAAATTCAGGTATTTCATCGATGATGTTTCTTGGTTAATTTGTGTGTTTAAGGTTTTACAGCATAAGCGTATGTTCACATTATATATAGTAAAGTTTCACACACTGAATATTTTTGACCGAATAGTTATACTATGAGTATTTTTTGTGTCTAATTTCATTCTTAGCTAATAACCAAAGAGACTGTCAACTCTTATCTCACACGCTAGAACAAATACTTTCGTTAGAATAAAATTTTCGAAAATTATAAATTCATTGCCACATCTAGAGGTTGATATCTGTTGTTCTCAAATTATACAGGTTGTTTCGTATTCACAAAAAATTAGATCATAGAAGATTTTGCACATTTTACGTGAGAACAAGGATAGCGTCGGTGTTTGAGAAACGACTTGACAAATGTTTCCCAACACTTTTTGTTCTGATGCGATAATTATAGCAAATGTATTCATCCAGACGGCAATCGTTAATTAGAATTGGTGCCAATCAACGGCTCGGCCTCTCGCAGCTTATGAGAGTGTATCATTAAACTGTCTTTTTCTCTCTCTCTCTCTTCGCTTCAATCAACCTCGTTGAAAGTTGTGACAAGAAAATCCAACGTGGCGTAATGCAATTCTCGCCGTAAAGTTATCTTGTTCGTAAATCAACGTAACGTCTTGCGAGATTAGACTGAACTATTCGATCTAACCTATGTTTTCAATAAACTCGCTCCAGAATTTAGAAGTGCTGGACTAGTGTGGAAATAATGTCGACTTTCTGTATACAAAAATTAAAATCGTAAGTGGGGAAATATGTCGCTCGTTTGCTACAATAGTTCTGTAAGTTTCAAAATTCATGTACGTAACAAAATTATAACAAAAGAAATATTCAAACTCGTTTTCTCTAAAATCGTGACTTTTTTTCAGTAACAAATGAACGATACATCGTTTTTCCTGCCTTTTATGGAACAGCAATTTAAAAATTTAACACGTCGTTTATCAATTCCAAATTAAAACTATCTTTTCGTTTGATTCTGGAATTGAATGTACGCTTCTATCGCTTCCTCGAAGCTGCAACATTACAAATATTAGTAAATGATCGATATACATTGAAACTTCAGACAAAAAAGTCAACTGTTATAGTACATAACACAGAATATCGTCTTAATGAAATGATGTCATGAATTATACGTATACCGGCAAATTATTCACGTAAACCGGAGTTGCCATAACAATTAATCACCTTGACATTGGTGCCAGACATCAAGAAAGAAATCGCGAAGCGATGACGTGTCCGCGACGTGTTCACCTTGCTTTCGATACAGAAAACTGATAGAAGAATCAACGCGCTCACGCTCGTTTGCCATAATCTGGGCGCGTAATTATTCGACGGCTAGCTCGACGTTCTCAAGCTTCTCCACGCCGATGGCATCCTCTCCATACGCAGAAACCGTAATGTCGCGTAACGATTTCATCAGATTTTACGTAAGCAAAGATTCTCGATGAAAAGCGAGGAAGATCATCGGTTGTCGCACGATACAAATCACCTTTCTCCACGCTTCTGTTTCCAGAGAAAGAGAAAGAGAAAGAGAAAGAGAAAGAGAAAGAGAGAGAAAAGGTGTTTCTTCCATTTTTGAATCGACGATTCACAGGGAGTTCACGACACTAACGTGCGTTTCCTTTTAAAGATTTCTTTCGAGCACGCGATGCCTCGCCGGGTGATAACCGCCTTGGGAATGTTTATGGCTTTTCTTTACGGGAACCACGATCGAGGAGAAGGAACTCGTTGCAAGATCGCAATGTTCTGTTGAAAGAGTAATTAACCGCGCTCTCTTGCGTTACATAGTCGAGGAAAGCGGAAGTGTGTTTGCTGAGGTTTTAAGGGGGCGTTGTAAACTAGAAGCTTATTTAGCTTATTTACAATCTTCGGGATTTTTCGTATCAATCTTACTCATGTTTATTCGCGACAATTTAAATTCACTGATTTATTAAGACGCAAGTGCGATTTTGAAAATAATAAAATATGTATTTTTTTTATGATTTTGGTCGTTCTGCTTGTCTAAATTTGAGAAAAATCATGGAGTCTAGTATTGTTACGATAATAACGCGAATTAGAACGAGAGAGAAATATTGAAAGAAATATCAAATATTGAAGAAACGACGACGTTTTTGAACGTCGAATTTTTCGAAGAGAATAATTTCCCTGGTACTCTGACGGATCTAGAGTTAATCATTCAATTAAACCTCGAGATAACGTGTCAGTAAAACACCTATCCAAGCATCGAGAACCTGTAATTTCAGAAAATGTCAAGAAAAATCGATTCTCTGATACTTCCACGGTGAAACGCTCCTTTAATTGGACTTGTCTGCAAAAACGTAAATTTACGATATCCCGCGAACGCGATCTATTTCTGGTATCCTTATCCCATTGAATTCCTACCTGACAGCTAACAAAAATAGTTATCTACGAGACAGGTATATCAATTAAATGCAATTTGAACGCAATTTATCAAAATCGAACGGGGGCGATGCCGGCGTAAAGTGCCTCCGCGTTGCGCTTTTGCTCTTTGCGTTTGTCATGCTTCGTCCCGGTTGAAATTCATCAAGCAACACTTCGGCCAGGCATTCTCGCTTGAATGGCGTATGTGGGAAGGATGTCGAGTGAACGAAACGTTGGACGAAAGGCCTCTAGGTAATCAGTCAGGGTGGTGATTTCATTCCACGGCATTACTGGCCCATAAATTTTACCGCATTGTTAAACCGACGAACGCTCGTAAAAATTGTCACGGTGGTCTGAATTGTATACGCTGACTTTGCTGGATCGTCAGTCATCTGGTCGAGGTTGCCGTTCCTGCGGTTAGCAGCGTTTT
>KQ435706.1:2078012-2093153 GCA_001276565.1 Melipona quadrifasciata
AGCAGCGTTTTCAGACCGTTTAACGAAGCTTTCGAGTTGGTCGTTGGTCGATAGAATTGGCGACGTTAATGGAGGCGCAGCTTCCGGTATCGAGACCACCTTGGTCGTCGTCAATCTCGGGAGACTCGATTAAAACTGTTGCCGAGAGGATTTTCTATTTTTACGCGCGCGCGGTGAATTTTTCTTTTCGACGAAAACTTTCAACTTTTTGCGCGAACGTTGAGCGAACATTGGTGAAAGCAGACATTCTAAAATGTAATAATTCATCTCTGATGCCTGATACGTTAATTAGACTGTCGAACCTGATTTAATGGACGCTTAGTGGCGCATTTAATGGAAGGTTGCGCTCGATCAAAATGGGAAATTATACGGATCGATAAGTCACACACACACACACACATTGATACATTCACGATTGTTTTCCTTTTTCTTTTCTTTTGTTCAATTGAGAAAATCGAAGTCTCTCTAAGTACAGATTACTTCGCAGTGGATTTTACATAATCAAACGAACTGAAAACTGTTAAGAAACGAATGAGTGAAATTATAGCTGCGACAGATTTACGGAACAAAAGGCTAATTGACGATGAAAAATCAAAACCCAGTTCTTTTTAAATGCATTTCATTAAAAAAATAGTCGATATTGTAGATCTAAATATTATTATAATTTATAATGCAATTCAGAAAAATATGTTCTTCAAAAGAAGCGGGTTTCGAACGCAATTAGACGTCACTTTGTTAATTAAAGAAACGCAAAAAATCAAACTATCATAATTTTTCGATTCATGTTCATCAGGACCTTTTTTTTCACGTTTCGGCGAGTACTATCTATCCTAGAAGTTATAAATCCTTTTTTTCTATTCAACCTGTGTAGGCTTGTATGTTATATATTTATTAGTTATACAAAAATAGTTATACAAATAAGGAACGAAGAAAGTATCCGGTCAATCTTTCCATTTCAGACAATCTCGGTGGTTTTGGTTTTAATGGTCCTGGCAGTGGCTTCGTCCCAGGATTATAGTCAGCTGTTCGCAGGATTCGGCCCTTACCTGAGGCAATCGGCGGTAATGCGAGATCCACGATCGAACAGGGGCAAGTATGCTAATCCCCGTATCCCTCGAAACCCTCCTGATCCTCTAGATACACGTTCCTTTGATCGATGCCACTCTCGATCCTAATCCAAACTGGAAATTCCTTCTCGGAAATCATTTTCACCGTGAGAACGAGGCATTGATTCACGAACTGGCGGCTAATTCCATTTCCGCTCGTGTTTCTCCTAGCGAAGCGTGACGCTGTTACTAAACGAGATTATCCTCGAATTACGAAGGTCCGGGAACCAACTACAGAAATTACGATCAATGGCGGAAGAGGATACTAATCGCAATAATTTGATCGATATCCAGCGCGTTGAGCGTACCGATACAGGCTTATGAACGCTCAGTTGAGCCAGCAACGGCTCGTGATTAGTATAATACCTTCCGAGCAAAAGGAAAGCGGTCGTATACATTTCAACCAGTTATCTGGCTTCTATAAACCGACGTGAATTCGTCAAGTTGCTCGTTTTACAAACTTTTGTTGGTCAATATTAGAAACTCTGAAACGGGATTTGATACGCTTTGATTCGCTTTCAATGTAAGAGCAAAATGTTCGAATCACTTCGAGCGTGACTCGAAGCTTAAAATTCTCGAATCCTTGATACGTATCTTGAAAGTCTCGATCATTCTTTGAAATTTTGAAAGAAAGTTTCGATTATCTTCACTGTCTTGAACGTCTCGAAAGTTGGTTTCAACAGCATGATGAGACGTCCCAAACGCGAACTTTTAGAAATTCTCTTATATTCTAATATTATAATATTGCAACATTAAAATTTCTTTAATATATTAAAATTCTTTTATACGTTAATATTATTACATTACGCTACAAAATATAATTAATATGATATAACATGATATAATTTAATTTAATATAACACGATTAACAGTGCTATTTGAATTTAAGTAATCGAGAAGCTGAATGACTTAAAACTCTCAACACATTCAAGATACTTGAAATTTTCGTCCAAGATATTCACGACGATTCCAAGGCGATCCAGACTCGAGATCTACCTTCAAGAGTTTCAAGCTCCGAATGAATCACGATCGGTCTCGGATCACGTGTCCCGTTCGTCAACTTGGAATTTTTTCATAATTTATGATTGAACGACGAACGAGACATCGTTTGACGCGTAAATGAGACCTGTTGTCGTCCATTTGTATTCTAATTGCAAGATCGGCATCGCAGTCGTGACATTTGCCTGCGCCGATCGATGCACACGTAACACAGAGTAACGCAAAATATCGCGATCCTTGCGATCGAGTGGAACGCCGCGCGTTTAAGCAGGGAATGGGTGCCAAGTTCAGACTCACCTGCAATAAATAGCCGCGGGAAAGTATCGCTGACGGCGAGCTGCTCAGTTATCCCGATAATGGTCGATTTCTTGCGACCGTCTATTAAACAACAATTTATTTCCCTTTCTTTCAGAGTTCTTGAGGCACAGTTTCACGCTATTGTCCATTGAGACTGGTGCTAATTTGTAGACCACGAGGAAAAAAAATTGAATGGACTTGACAAGGAGCTGAGTTCACTAGCGAAAGTTAGATAAGAGTAGAGTCCATACTATAGACATAGGTCGTTTCGCCTTTGTTAATTAACCGGAACAGTTGATCAGATGTTCGCCATCAAGTATCGCCGATTTCGTAACAGTTTTATCGCCGGGCGATAAGCATCGCAAAATACTAACTCCGCTACGTATTGTATCCATTAAGAGAAACTACCATCGGTTAATCGAGTAATAATCATTTACGTTGCAAATTACTTCCCGATTCAAGCAGATCCCCACTGGATTTCCTTGACAGCTTGCCTCTGAGAAAATAACGAAGATTATAAGTAACAATAGGTAGGTAGGTAACACATAATCGAGCTCCGATAATCGATTATCAAGATTTTCACAGCTCTCGAAGCGTATCGTACAATGCACTATAATTTAAATTCCGGTCGTCGCCCGCCGAAAGGGTCACGGAGAACCATTGCACGTGAATATTGTGGAACAGTGATTCATATTTCTGCCCTTGATCATAATCGAACAACTGATTGAAACTGCATTGAACATCGTACAAGAAGCGAAACAAGAAGAGAAAGACTTACAGAAGTCTTTCAATCCTGATCGCGATCAATGACCACGAAAAGGCCGCAGATTATGCAACGAATTCTGTAATCTTGAAAGGATTCGCTATTTAATTTTCGATTACTTGCCCGATTTCGACGAATGTTAGTTATATTCGTTTAAGAACGTAACGTCTGTCTTTCTATACTTTTAAGCCTTAATTGGCACTGTAAGATTGCATCAGAAACGTAATAATTCAAAGATAAGCGAATTTAAATTCGAAATTTTCAATTTTATCACTAATTTTCATCCAAACAGAAATTGTAATAATTGTAACAACTACGATATTGCAATAACTATAAATATTGTAATAACTACGACACTACCTGAGCGTAAATAGTTTCTAAAATATTCCAGAATATTTCAGAACTTACTTCGGAAATTTTGTAATTGACGGTTAAATGTTGTTTCTTTCCAAAGATTTCGTCAGAAATTAATAATTTGTCAAATCTTGATGAAGACAAACAGTCGCGCAACTTCATTGGTACATTTGGCATTTCGAAGGAATGATGTTTTGTATGATCGCGAGCCACGGATTGACAGATGACTAACCAGCTCATTTCACGCGTGTTTATGATTTTTCACAAATCGCCTGCATTCTCGTGGAAATAAAAAATGAGCTAGGATGTCGTTTCTCATTGAAATTCCTACGGATCTGCGTCGATGGACATGGAAACGGAGAGTGTCGAAAGGGTTTAATGAACGGTTTGATGGATGACGTTTAAGGCTTCGCGCGCTGGCCAATTTTGCTCGTTACGTTTACTATGTGGCAGGTAGATCGATCAATGGGGGTTAATTGATACGGCGTTGGAAGCTAGGCTCGTTGGTGGATAGAAATTATATGTTAAATCATGCTGCGTGTAATAATTTTGTACCAATTCTTTGCTTGAACAATTTGACTCTGAACCGAAAAAAGTGAAAAATCTGATTTGTAATATTTTACATTCACAGGTGCTAACTTTCAAAAATAATTGCAAGAATATTCTCCGTAGTTATTAATATTATAATGTAATAATAATTTTATTATGGCATAACAATACCATTAGTATAGCATAGTAAGAATATTATTTCTCTTATTAGATTGTTCGAGAAATTCGTAGCGATTCAGTTCAATATTTGATGTTCAAAAGTTTGATGAAAACAATCAGATAAATGGATAATACGTTTAGACAATGTATAGACATTACAGTAAACGATATAATATACACAAATGACATATCGATTCTATTTTTTTTTTTTTTTGTTTTAATCAAAAACAATAATGATTCGCTTTCAACGCAGAACTTTTCGCTACAAACTTCTCGAACATTCTAATACTTTCGAAATTTCTGACGAGTATGATTTTTTAATCACAGGTCCAGTGTTATTCCCGCCGGGCCCTCCGCCAAATAACGCGGACAGCAGCGGAGTGATAGCAGGCGCGAGCGGCTACGGATTCGTGCCACCCAACCAAGGTAAATCGTCGATTGGATTCTGAAGGGGGAAAAAAATGAGAGTGCTTTGGTGACGCAGGAGCAATGAATGGCACCGAGTCTGCTCTTAAAATTCAAACCTCCGCCAAAAGCTCTCCGCAGCGAGCAGTAATTTCTTTGGGGGTGAAACTAACCCCGGGCACTTGTGCACCTAACTTGTGAATAAAACGCTATTTATTTGTTGTCGCACACGTCGGATAACCCGAATCTACTCCTATCTTCGTTTAATCCAACACGTTCACATGCTGCACGAGAATCTTGACTATGAACAATTAACTAATGACGAAATTCATTGGAATTTTGCTATTTCGTTGTTCATAAAGTAACAACGGTAATTGCAACGACTATACCGTGATCTTTAGATTCGTTTATATTTATATTTACACAAACACGGCTGAAAGAAGAAATTTTCCAATTGTTGCGTTACAGTCTTGCTTTCATTTTTGCAAATGAAGAGTTTAAGACGTTTAACACGACGTTCCTTCTTGAAGGAGACGTTTGAATGTTAGGGAGATGCAAGCAGCTTGAAAAATGACTAGAGAAACGCAGCAGAGTCAAATTTAGTAATAAATTTAGCATCGTTATCTAGAGTCAAGTAATCTCTGTAACGAGACTTCACTTCACTTGGCTATTTTTAAACGACGAACGAAATCTCTTGAGAAACTGGACGTTCGTACACTGAACATTCAAGAATCGAACGGAGAATAGATTTGCGATGCTTGTTCGTTCTTGAAAGGCGTTCCACCTCGATCGTGATCGTGAACTCTCGGAGGGTGGCTCTGCTCCTCTCTGACCTCTGTCGAATGTCAAACACTGCGTTTAGAACGTGAACGATCTTACGCGCACGTGAACACTCAACCTTCGAAGTATCAACTCCAATCCTATGCAAATTCCTCGAGTCACACGAGACTTGTAAATATGGAAGAACAGCAGTCTCCTCTTCCGGCACTAACTCGCAAGTTTGTCACACAGTCACGTACTAATTACGATGTGTATTGTTTGTGCTAGTTGGCGCTAATTAGTTGACCCACCACTTGTCCAATTTGCAAGTGTTTCTTAACGTAGCGAGTTCTACTAACATTTTGTAAATACGACGTAGAAGCTGAGGCACACAGAGTGGTGATGCAGTAAGTATCTTAAGGTAAGCTTGGTCTGGCATCAATTTTACAAAGGTGCACCATCACGAGGTGTCTGGAGATATAGACAGAGTTTGAAGTTGTAACATAAATTCGTCCTGATTTTCTATTTATTGTTATTGTGTGTCTACGCACATGTACATATGCATATGTTATAATTTGATGTAGAGTGAGAAATAGCTCTTTGCTTTACTTTCTAATTTTTTAACCCTTTGAGCGTTTAAAATAGAGCATAGAACAAATTGAGAATGCATTTATCTTTAAACATATATTTTTTAAATATATTGTAGTATGTTATTTTCCTTGAACCTTTAGTAAGCAAATCAATTACTTTATTATTGACTGTAAGATTATTTGTACGATAATACGGAGTAAACATTCAAAGGATTAAAGAATTAAAGCAAAGTTATTCGAAACCTTGACTATCAGATCGTTCTTCCGATAAGAATTAGAACAGTCGATATAAAAAAATTCTTTTTGACTTATAAGTTAGAGTCTACTGCTTAAAATGTTGCATAGAATTCTTGAAGAACTTTCGTACTTACGGATATGATGATAGTTTGAAAAAAAAGAAACGTTTCTTACCAAAAAGTATCTAAGAAATCAAATAATTAAAATATTAAAAAATTATATTCGATAAAAGCGAATTCCTTTCTGAAAAACGAAAATGTATTCATCCCTATAACTTTATCAGAAATTTAGTAAACCGTATCGACAATATACATTTAAATAAAAAAATTCGATATTTTTTAAACTGTCAAAATGGTGCAGCAACCATTTTTAAAAGAAAAAGGGAATGAAAATTTCCACTCCACGAATCGAATCTGAGAAATAAACAAGCCACCCCCAAAATCTCTCCGACTGACAGCGATATTTTCGCAGAAAATACCGATTCGATTTTCGCATAAATCACATCACGGGGTAATCCACGCGCAAATGGAAGCGCCGTAGATTTCCTCTTACGGGATTACGTCGCAGGGATTTTCTCTCTCTCTCTCTCTCTATTCGGTTGATCCTCCTGGCAAAAGTTACGCGAATAAAAATTCCCTCTCGTCCTTCATTATCGAAATCGTGGCCGCCATCGGCGATCTTTGTCGTTGGACAGAAAATAAGAGAAAGGAAGAGAGATGGAGGAAGGGAGTACCGGTTTTCTCGAAGAAGAGCCAGGCCTTGGGATTCACTGGAGGGGTCAGTGAAAGTTATTTCGTTGGCCTCGTGACTTAAACTCGTTTACGCGTAACCTCGGCTGGGCTAGTTCGCGAGGCGTAACAGGTGTTACGAGGTCAGCGGGGTCGACGACAAGGTCATTGCTTTTGGCATACTGAAAATTGTACACCGCTTCCGTTCTGGAGAATCAATGTTCTTCCGCCTCTCCACTCACGGTCAAGTTCTCAGTTTTCGGTTTCCCTTGTTCAACGCCCTGACCACTGGCTAGTTTCGGACGTAACTTCAATTAACGATCGCCTGTTTCAGCCGAGTATTAGCAAAATTTATGTTTAATTTATGTTCGTGAGATATAACGGAATAATTATTCAATTATCTTGTTAAATTGATTTAAATTTGGATTCGGCTAACTTGTCTAATCTGAAAGATCTTTAATTAGTCGAGATATGTGTCTTTCGACCCTCATCCGTCTCTCATTTTTTCAACTTAATTTGTTCCTTGGCGTCGAATTAACACAACGATGAAAAATTGATATCTCTGATAAAAAAGAAAGTAATTAAATTTGTAAATTCACACGTAATATGTAGGTCCACAATTTTGTACCATGATATTACCTTTTTCGACCTTATCTAGTATTATGATTGTTTGTTGTTTTTAATTTGTTACAAATATGTTCGAAATTTTAAATGCTTATACCCATTTGTGAAAAACATTGAATATAATGAATACATAATTGTGATATAATAATTAGATGTCCATCACAAAGATTTGAAAACAAATATTATTCACAATTTTTGGTGACAGTTTGTTAACAAAAATGTAAAAAATATGTATATGTGTTAGAAAGATAGAGCCTCGCAGATAAAATAATATATTATTTTATAAGAAAAATGTGTTAAATTAACGCAAGGAACGAATGAATGTTGGAAAGGAAACGTAACCTAGAACACGTAATCTCTCAATTATCTCGTTCCTCAGAATAATAAATTCGATTAGAATAAAAATTCGATTTGCTCAATGGTCGAGTGTAACTCTGGAAGCGTTAAAGTCACGTAACAAAGCCGATTTGAAGATTTATAATCGTTAACAAGTGCAATTAGTTTCCTTTATCACGATTCAACGTTCCGAATGAAACCACGTAATTTATTCGCCTAACGAGTCTCGTAACATCACTTCGATAATCATAACGACTTGTTATTTCATTCGTCGTGAATTTTTAACGAGTAGAATTTTACGAGCACGCGGTTCACTAGCGAGACGAAAGTTCGAACTTTCGATCGGTGTGCAAATAGTTCCATACATCGTTGCGCCAGTTACACACACACACGCACACACACATACATACTCTGTCGTTATGAGTAACAACAGTTGATCCAATCACCGAACAAGCCATTCGAGAAACTACCTACCTCGATTTATTATTACTACAATTAATTTTTATTAGTTAATTATGCAATTACTTGCGAACACTTACTTAGTTAATTGGACGTTTATTGGAAAGAAAATCGCGATAACGCGCGATGCTTGGATACTTTTGAATTATTAAAAATGTACGAAATATACTTCGAGTGAAATTGTTTGGTTCCGCTTGAGTCTCTGATTTAATCTGTAATTAATATCACAGAAATTGATGACATTAAGTGTCATTAAGATACATAAAATAATTAAATAAATTGCACATTACTTAACGCAAGTAAAAATTGATTTTACTTGAGAAATTAAACGCCTTTTATTTTTAATTGAAATTCATGTTTGTAACCACGTTTTTTTAATAAAAAAGACAATCAGTTATCAGATTGCACGATGAATTTGCAATTTAAAATGAAGTTAGTTACATTTCAAGATATACGTATATGTCCATTTATTATAATAAAAAAGAAAAAGGAAAAAGACAATTACTTTTTGGCCAACCGAATAGATGTTAATGATACAGTTTCACGAACGCGAGGCGGCAGCCAGTGAAAGTTCGATCGATTGCTCTCTGCCCTCTGAACGCCTATGACCGAGAATTGACGACGTTGCTAGGGGAAAGGGAAGCGAAAGGGACTTTTCGATGCACGTGTTCCCTCGTAACTCGAAGCGATCGTTAAACTTGAACCACAGACGCGACTTTTGTTTCGTTTCTCCGCTATTCTTCGAGTCCTGGTGCACCGGGATAGTCGCTCTGATATTTAAATCTTTTCAAAGTTCAATCAGCGGGGGAGTGAAAGAGGATTGCGCGATGAAAAACTGACCCTTGCCCGATTACGATACTTCGATAAGCTCTTCTGGCTGTCTGTTCCGGTGCGAAGGGGGCCTTAATTTTAAACGCGTAGCACGGCGCCCCTTGCTGCGCCTAATGGATCCCACTGCCTTCTCCCCGCTGGTTAACTTTATTGTCAGCGCGGCAGTCGGCCCAACGTTGAAGCCAACGGGCAGAAAAGCGAACACTTAGCAGTCAAAGGGAGAGAGAATATCGGGACGTAGATGAGATAGGGGTGGCTTGAGTGACGAGGGTCCTGTAATTAGCAGCTTTGAAGTGGTTCCCGGGGCCCGACTTCTCATTACCGGCGGTCAGGTGTCTCGGCGATTATTCGCGGAAACTAGGCTTTCGCGAAAATCACGCGGACTCGGTTCCCTGAGATGTAACGCGTATCGCGAGAAGAATGATCGAGTGATCGTTGAATTATCGATGAGACGAGGAAGACACGAAGAAATTTTTATCTAGACGTTTCTCTCTCTCTCTTCGCGCGTGAATCTTTTAAATGCGAGAGTTACTTCGAGATACGATTTTACGAGAAACACGATTGGGCCGTCATGACACTTGTGCAGATAACAAACATTCGATTCGCCTCTGTTATCCGCGCGAAGGAACGTTTATTTATTAAGAAAATAAGATTTCACACGCGAAAACTTACTGTGCATTTAAGAAAATCAAATTCGCAGCACGTTGAACAGAATTCAGTGACGTTTGAGAAGGTTCAGTGGAATATTTCTAGGGATTTGGTGTAACGCTGAGTTAAGTTGGAGAACAGAGAAAGCGATGAATTTTTTGTTTCGATAGACCGAGTTCGAAGCGAGGGAGAAAGTAAACTTGAAAATTTTGTGAATCTGGAAACGTCTGGCTTGAGACAGGTGGATTTATAGCAGCGTTAATTGGTGGTGATTTAATATAATATAATTTCAGAAGCTGAGTAAAATTATTTTTAACGTTCTGTTGCAGCTTTCTACAGGTTCTTTTACTATTAAGGGCGAGTGGAGGAGGTAGTAAAATATTGAGAAATTTGTGACTGTTGCGCCGTTAATGGAACAAGTGGCAACGACAAGAATTTCTCAAGAAATTGACGTATATCGTGGAAAGAAATAATTTAGGAAGCAAGAATACTACGTCCAACTTTGTATCATATACTTTAATTATTTTTATGGTGCTTAATGTGTTTCTAACAACATTCGCCGGCACCCCATAGCAGTATTTATGTAAAGTAATGTATTAAACTAATATGTATTGTTAATGTTTTATAGTTATATCAAGTTTTATATCAGGAATTTACAACAGTGGGACCTCAATTTAATTAATTTAAAATTACGCTCAATGACAGAAACGTCTTATAAAACTTTTTTATTGCAGTCGCATTCATTTATTAAATTTATTAAAAGAGTGGTAAGAGCGATAAAGAAAATTAAGCTTCAAATAGAAAACGATTAACTACTGAACCATTTAACTGTAAACAATTTGATACATTTCGCAGCCTTGAAGATTGATAAAATATTTACGTGCATTTCACTTCGCAAAACTACAGCTCCAAAGAGATACAGCCTTTTAAAATACATGTAGGTTCCATTTCAGCAACTACTTTTAATAACCTTGACGATATATATATATATATATGTGTGTAGTCGAGGTTCCTCGGTTGTAAATGAAACAAAAAAAGAATTGTATCTAAAATCGTTCACTACGTTTTTGAAACTTCACCGTCTATCCGAGATTGCCGTCCTTGCTCAATTTCCTGTATATAAACAAAGCAGATAGAAATCGAGAAACGCGAACGTCAATCATTCCGCGTCGAATTATATTCGACGTGACCGCTTTAAAAACGCGTGAAATTAGCGCTATAAATACGGGAACTTCCTTGCGGCGATACGCGATACACAACGCGATCCATAAGGTGGTTTCCATGATTTCCCAAGCGTGCTGCCCACGGTGCACGCGTGCATGCCCCGCTTTATTACGTCACATCTCGATCGAATCGATCGACTATCCGGGCGTGTAGCTCGGCGGTTAGTCAGGCAGGCTGCACTTGAAATCGAAATGCGCGAGGCATGCGGAGACCGGCGCATGGGCGGGAAAATTGCGGATTGTTCCGTCGAACCGGACCACTGTTCATCGATCACGGAGCCAATCTGGCTCGACCGGTCACGGTTGATCAACGTAAGTCTGAGTGTCCAGAGCTGTACATAATCCTTGGTGCAATAAACTTATTTTGTTGTTAACGAGAGCACACCCTGATTGATGTTATGTCACAACCACGAGGATAGACACTGTGGGGGCTTACGAAAGTATTCGAACTCTTGCCAACGCTTGGAAGATCTTTGCATCCATTTTCGTGCGCGTTATGTATATTATGTGGCGCCGCGGTGTGACGCAATTCGAAAGTAATCTGTGATCTATAATATAAAGAAATTAATTTTCTTTTCGCTCGTTTAAGTCCCGACTTCGATATCTGGTATTGCATACATCGTTCTGATCGTTATCGTAATCATTCAAATGGTTATTGTGCAACGAAAACCAGTCACCACATCCGTCGATGAATTAAACATTAAGTCGAATTGAACAATTTATATGTGTGGATAACTCGCAAGGCTAGTCAGTGTAAATTATTCTTTATTAAAAATGTGTAACACAAACATACTCTTGTTCGAAAATCCTTCAGTCTAATTATTTCATCGCGATAATCATCAGTAATGACTTTTAGCAATAATGGGATATTTGCATTTTCTTTTAAGAATGAAGTATAACTCCATATAACTCCACTGAATGTTTAATAACTTATTAATACGACGGATAATTGACTCTTGAAGTATATACACGTTATAATATTTATTTATAAAACGTGTCTAAGCATTTGAATACTTTCGTCAGTCTGTTAACAACACGAAATCAAACTTTGCGATGTATAATAGTGTAATATATTAATTTTTTAATTTAACAATTAACCCTTTGCACTCGACGAACTTTCTGTTTTTATAATTTGCTGATAATTATAACGAGTTATACATTCGGTGTTGTATGATGCGATGTATAATAGTGTAATACCTGAACAGACGGCTTTGACACTCGTTGGAATAATTCGCATAATTCGGATAATTATATAATTCACATAAACAAGACTTTTTATTGCTTCTTACGAAAGTTTAAAAAAATGGCCGAGGATATTATTTTTCCAGAGATTGCAGCTGTATGTCATTAACTCTCGCACGTTGATGATTATTTTAAATTTAAACGATGTCACATGTTAAACACCGTTTGAATGATTATTTCCAATGCCAAATCATTTTATTTGAAGCGATCCTTCAAATGAATAAATTGCTGATATTTAGGTGATACAAAAACTGTATTTCGAGGGCAAAGGGTTAATCATTTCTTATATATATACACACACGCACACACCGCGATTATAACACAACACTGTTATCAGATCTGCGGTGAAACCGCGTCCAGCGATAACGAGGCGCGTCCAACGAGAATCCCCCGTACCGGCGAATAATTACCTCTGATTATCGAATCCGATTCGCAAAGATGATCTCGTTAGCGTAATTACGCGCAACGTGGCCGGTAGCGCGGCGCGGCGCAGCGATGCACGGGAAATTAAACCGCGAAATCGCGCGATCTCGCGCCGCTTCGACGCGTAGAAACGTGCTTGTGCGCGTACGCGATGAAAAGCCCGTTACGGAGCCATAAAATTGGCGGACTGTGAATGCGATGCACGATGTGTAATAATAATTGGCATTTACGGAGATGACACGGCGATACTCGAAAGGATTTCGAGAAATCCTTTCCGGCAGGATTGCGCGAAAAGCGTGGCCGAGAAGCACGTAAATCAGCGCGGTAATTTGTTACGTTCTGCTTTTAAATTTTAATGGCCTGGAAACGATCGCAAAGAGGAGGAGACAGCAACATCGGGGAAAGACACTCGTGCCCGATGGAATCGCGAGGCAAGATTGATTCTCAACGAGTGTATCCAACGTCGACGACGGAGCGAGCAACGAGCGGAGAATTAGACGGGCTTAGCAGGATGTTCGAAAGCGTGCGGAGAAGGTTAATGCGTCGTTCCATCCCGCGGGGAACGAAGAATCGACGGCATTCTGCACGCCTTCCTCAGGAAGCTAATGGCTGAGTCAGCGCGGTTAATCTCCCTCCCCTTTTTCCCCCTTTTTTTCCTTGCTGAATGATTAACGAGGCGTCCATTAGATCATTAAGATTCGCCGTTGGTTCCATTTTACTCGCCTAGACACGCCGCGATCTTAATTATAAATGTCCCTCACCGTGGGATGCCCGACTGTGAGAGAAACGCGCGGGATTTTCACCTGTCTGATCACCATCGACCAGATCTACTTAACGCCACTAGGCGTGACTAGACTGTGACTTTATACCGATAAAAATCGCGGTTTCTATCGACACGTAACTCTTCCAAGCAGATGTGAGATGAGAATTTTTAACGAGGAAATTTACAGGACGCGTAAACCGTGAATAATCACCGGTCTTTTACTTCTTTCTCGGCTTTATTTGTTCGACTTTCCTCCCTTTACGTCACAATGGACACGCGCATCGGCACCTAACGATCGAAGGCAATCGCGCGAAAGGAAGCGCGCAGGGCAAACCGGAAAAGAAAAAAGATCGATACAATTAGGCGAAATTGAAGCGACCACGTGGAGGAAGAGGGGACGGTTAATAACGGAAGATACGTGCGCGGTTCGCGGGTGAAAGCAACACAATTCCCAATCACGGCCGGCGCGGTTCGTGTTTCGACTGTGTAAACCCACGTGATTCCACGAGCTTGTTAGAACTTTCGTTTCGGACGCGAAATACAGATAGATGGATGGATAGGTCTGTACTTCTCACGTCAGCGCTCGTGTCACCGTAAGGGCAGCTACTTTTGCCCCGTTCGTCAAATCGGTGTGTCTCGCGAGCTTCCGCGCCGTCGAGCAAAGCGGCCGATCGATTATCGCGGCCAGCTTGCATTTCGCTGGTTTCCCCGGCGAAACGAATTTATCGGAAGCCTGGCGAGTAAGTAAACTGTAAACCGGTTGTTTGGCCCGGCTGAAACTTCGCTGATCGGATTATTCGCCGATGCTCGGGACATTACGCCGCGGCTCGCCGCACGAAATTACGTCTGGAGTTTGGATCGACTTGCCCCGTCACGTCTGCCTCTGCGCAGGGACCTACGGCAGCACAAAGTTGCGCTCCTCCCAGTCACGGTGGCTCGTGAAAGTATTTCGACGCTCGTTGGAACCTTTTAGGAATCCGCGACGTTACCGCGCGCATCGAACATTTAAAATTTCACTTTCGCTCGAATTTTGTCGATACCGTTACGGCGGCAAAGATCAAAAATTGCTCTAAGTCTCGATATTCGGTACTCGCATACTTGGGTACACAGCTGTAGCTACTGTTCTATAAACGCTAATTTTTCTGTACACTTTAATTTTTCACGCAGTATGACGTAACTCTCGCGCAATTCTTGCTTTCAAAATTTACATAAATATATATTGTTACAGCGTTTTATTACATCGTAGCGATGAAAGGTGTTTTACATAAAAGTTTACCGTGGCACGATATCTTCGCGGGAGTGTAAATAAAGTGAAAACGAATGATGTTATTACTCTGGGGCACAGTCTTCCAGTTCTTGCCTACCTGAAACGGAAACCTAGTACCAAAGAAAGGAAAAGCAAGCTATTGCGTAAAAGGATTATGAATGTTTAATTAATCAAATTAATTAAAGCCTATAACGCGCGCTATTGCATCACGCTTTCTCTCGTGTATGCATAATTTGGTTCCCCGTTAAATAAATGAGCAAAACTTTTCCTTCCAACCCGATAGCAGTTCCTAGGGGAAAATGTATTACGAGACGGACGCGTGTACGACGGGTGAAATTGATCAAACTACTTTCAAAATATCGGAGAACGGAAACTGCTT
>KQ435706.1:2094714-2105636 GCA_001276565.1 Melipona quadrifasciata
GTTTATCTTGTTTATCGTGCAAACTGCGAACTCCATAAATGCACCGTTTACGGACAAAATCGATCAACACATTAACGTACACAAAGATGTGGGTAACGTATACTTAACAGGGGTAAATTTTAAAAAACAATAAATGACTTTAAATAATCTTTGACGATCGATGAATTCGTATCGGAATCGGCTACGTTGATAAACGAATGAAAACGAAGATCGTCGTAAAATCTCAGAAACACGTTCACCTGGATAAGATATTCTCTTTGAAACGAAGCAAGTTTCATTCGACAAATTTGCAAATTTGGAAAATAATTATTTCAATGGCACACTCTTGTTCACGAGTATCAGGATACTAGCAAAAATTTAGAAATGATTATACAGGGAATTGTAAGAATTGTCATCCGGTTAGAAACTTCAGTAAAGACAAATGGAAGCCTCAAGTGAAACATTTGCAGCATTGTCCCAGCAGAATTAAAATCAACGCCATCTGCGTTTCCTCGATCGTTCCGCCGAGGAATACGTTTCCGATAAACCGATGTCAACTTTCTTAAAACTCACGAACAATAGAAAATTTGTAAATTGGTATTTTATTTATTTATTACCATAGGGATGTTTTATTATTTTTTTATACAGCTGGCATCAAACGTATTAATTCATTCTTCTTTCTTCTTTCTTCATTCATTCTTCATTTTTCATTCTTTGGTTATCAGATATTTTGTTATCAGTTATTTTATCATTATATAAAAATAATAGTAGACTATTTGTGGTACGTTGATTGAATGAATTATCATCATCGTACCTAGACAATCGTATGTTATCGCTCTTGTTACTTGCGTCAATTAATTTTGTGTGAACTTTTCTGCCGCGTTTCTCGCATCGTTATCCAATCTGATCTTGAGTTGTTTCTTCGAAAACCTTGAGCCAAAGGCCTTCAAAACGCTTCTCCTCAAGATACCAGTTCTCAAAACTCGAAGTAAGTAAATCAGAGACGAGGGGAGGGATCGAAAATCGTTGCACGAACCTAACATTCAAACTCATAGTCTCGGGGTTCGAGAGTACGCTCCGACGGTTCCACCGGAGAATCGCAAGAGTAACCAATCCTTTTTCACCCTGGTGTTCAAAGGAAATAGAGGGGCGAGGGGAGGGAAACGTCGAAGCGGTCGGGAGAAAATCCGCGAGGCAGAAGGGCCGAATTCATTATTAAAAAGCCGAAGCGAAGCGAAGGCCGCCCCTTTCATCTTCCCTTCGGAAACCAGTGCATCAATATTCAAGCGGCGATGCGCCTCTTCGTATCGCGACAATGTCAGGTAGTTTACTTTATATTTCACAACACCCAGCCATCCATCCAGTTTCACCCTCTCCGCTGGTTATAAGATCCTTATCGCGTCTATTCAAAGGCCGCGCCGCGCGAACCTGCGAAAATAGAGATTCGGCTTCCCTTCCGTCTTCCCCCCTCCTTTTCCTTTTCTTCCCTTCTTTTCTCTTCTCTCATTGCCCGTTCTCGAACAGATTCTGCGACGGGGATCTCGTTTGAAAGGAACGCCCTTCCGGGCCCACGATCTACGCTCACTCGATTTCGCGTCTCGAGTCGAAAGATCGAACGATAATTTCCCTCTAATCGTACGATCGCGAGTAGTCGAGCCGGTTTTCAAGTTCTTTGGGAGCAGGAACCGGAGGTTTTCCTTTCATCTGGTAAATAGCGAATAGACTGCGGATTTTTGTGCACTTGTAAATTTTTATGATCGTAACCGGCGAAGTAAAAGTGGAAGTTTGTTTCGTCTGCTGTGCATGTCGCGATAAACATTCTATTTTGTGTGCGTGTGTTTTGTGCAACGTGTGCAACTTCGAATATATTTTTCATAAATCCACAGAAATTCATAAAAGTTTAGATATTCCTTGCGATTTTGCACGTTACGTGCATTTTTGTACATTTTCAAATTTTTTACATTTTCTGATTTAAAGACAATTCGTATGCGAATACTTCGTTACAGTAATTGAAATGTATTGAACAGCAACTAAAATAGTGCTGGAGAAAAAGACACGAACAGATGTACACATTTTTTTAAACGTTTCAGTTGGTCACTCTGGTTTTCTTTTAAAAGAAGACGATACTTTTGTTATGAATTTTTCAATCAAATTTTTTAACATACTGCATAGTACAAGTATATTTGTACATATAAGTATCAAATCACTCGATTCGAACAAAAAGTTACAAAAAAATTATTAAAATGAACACTCACCATTTTAACGTTTCTCCCTTTTATATCAATACTAGTTTCATCATTTCTTGTTGACTTCAATTTTCTTTAACGAGACAAATAGTCATTAAAATCAGCGCTTACAGCGTTCATATTCCCGTTTCACTAGTTTTCAAATCTTGAAGAGTTACTTCGACCAACGACTGTCGGTCCATCAATTATTTTATCAATTAAACTTTGATCCGCGACGGGATACGACGATGAAACTCGAAGTAAGAATATTTTATAGGCACTCGGCTTGTACAGGGCGCAAAGTTGGGAGTATAAGAGAAGCACTCGGCCGATTGAATGTCAAAACGTCGTCTCGGCGTCGACGACTACTAGACGACGAGGAATCCGCTTTGCAATCTAGCCTAATTGAGTATTCGTAAAGTGAAATGCTTAAAACGGAGCTGCGAGTAATCAGGATTATTCGTGGGAGAAGAAGGCGCGTGCTGATTTGCAACGCATTCTCTCTCTGTCTCTCTCTCTCTCTCTCTCTCTTTTCTCGCTGAATTCACGCTCAACAGGCGAATTTACGACTTCTGTATAAAAGATCTTCGTGAAAATTTCAAAATACCGTTCCCCGTTAGACGAACGAGGAATCGATCCACTAGAACTCTCGCAGGAGCAGTTTGGTAAATTTGCCACAGAGTCTGCGAGAGCCATTGGGAGGAGTCACATTGCCTCGTGAATCGAGCGGGCGAAACGATCGTTTCGGGGCCTATTTGAAACACGAAACGAGGCAATCTAATGTCGAACGAATTAACCATTGAAAAGCTGAAATATTCTAGAGCACGTTCGAAGACGGAGTGCAAAATTCGGAGCTTAATCCGGAAACGCATTGAGAACGACAATAGTGTAGCAACACTGCGATAAATAAGTAACTCTGAAAAAGATATTTTTCAGTTTTCTTTGTAAATTGTAAATATAGAGTGTACATCGAAGGACAGAAGTAATATGTTTCACTGCCGCTGACATCAGAAGTTTTTCTGTCAGTTTAAAAGTCTCTCTTACGTCCGAGTTGTAATTAGAATCCTTCGTGCATTTACGATGATCTCTTATAATATGAAAACGTATATTTAAAAAAGAAAGCGTAGCAAAAAGAAAAAGCAAAATGTTTTCTTCAATGTCGAACAAAGCGCAGAAATATACATGTTCAATCCCATGATTAAATGAAAGAACAGTTTTAGTGTCTTGAAATTAGTTGTTTCTTTCTTCGTGATTTTCAATTTGAAAAAACAAAATCGTCGAACTATAATAATTTTGCTGAATAATTCGTTGAAGGAAATATATATTCTCATTCTGCAACAAGCATCTGTTGATCATGATCTTGTTTCCGCTTAATGTTTACCAAATCAGGGCTCAGAAGCGTCACGTGGATCAAAACTACTTTAAAGTAATTGAAAAATCCACTATATTATTGTTATATCGTTTCTTGATATTTGCTTTAAAAATGATTTATTATTAAAAATTCTCTTTCTTGCTTTAAGATTTAGAAACAGGATCGCCCAGATATGGGTGCCAATGCAACGTGATCTAAAAGAAACATGGTCTACAGAAATTCTTAAAGAATTTCCGCGTCCTCGTAGGCAACGGGGACGCGATCCTCGCGCCAGAAGCTCGTCCCGTCGATCGAAGAAAGAGGAATTTATAACGGCAATTAGCGTGACAACGTCCCACGGGCGTTTAGTTGAATTTTAGTAGCCATTATCGTAGCTTCCGCCGACGTGAGCCTCGTCCTCTCCCTCGACGAATTTTTACTGCGAGCCACGGTCCGCGTATTACTTTCCCCTTCTTGGGGCTTTTACGAGGACTCGCGCTCGGACTATACGGGCGCATAGAGGGGAGGCAAAAGGAAAAAGAAAAAGGAAAAAAAAATAGGAACCACGTCGAAGAAAACCACGGCGAAGCAATTAGTCGTAAACGTCCCTTTGCTGCGTGCCATTCCCGCCATTGCGCGTTGATTGCTTTCGCTTTCCGATCGTCGAAACATGAAATTACGAAACTGCGTTTGTTCCTTGCGAGCGAAAATTCCTGATTTTACTGCCAATTTTAAATAATCAACTGATTCTTTTGAATTCTTACGTTTCGATTGGTAAAGAATTTCGAAGACCAGTTTCGAGTGACTGATACACCTGTTTCGAACTTAGAAAAATAGAAAAATACGCGTCGTCTTCGCTCGTTACAAATTATTCCATTTCGCTCGACGCGAATGCAACAATTTGTTAATAATGATTATTTATTTAAGAGACATTTTGGCAATAGTTAAGTATAACAAAAGGAAAGATACGAGTTGAGTTGAGAGCGTGACTCGTATCGTAGATAGTGCGACTCGATATGGTATTTTATTTTCAAAGAAATGAAATATCCAAAAGTTCAAGTTGATAAGCCGAAAAAATTTTAATAAAACGGAAAAGAAGCAAACGTACTTGTGAAGAATTTGAATTCTAATTGTATCTCGACTCCCCCGAAACAACATCAACGACCGCGAATCACGAAATTTTAGAAGGTGGCAACTCGCGTGAAGCCGGCCCCCTCTTGCACGCGGCTGCTCGTTGGTCCTAAGTATCGCGCTGTTCGACAATGTTCCGGGAACGAGGCGCGGAACGTAACCCTTTTCCAATGGCAGTGGCACGCGGGTTGCCACGAACAATAAACTCGTTTATTATTGGCTGAACAGCGTATCCAAAGCTGCGGAACGCAATATTACGGCGTTATGGTGGTACGATTGACTAAATCGTCGCCGGGTGCTCGTAACTCGGGATTAGGGCGAACGGCCGAGGGCTTAAATCGGTTATTACGTCGCGTTGCCTAACCGTAAATCGTGTCTAACGTTATTCCACGGTCAGGGCAACCAGAGGAGAAACAAAGAAGGCCTCTACGAGCCTTCGTTCTCTCGTCCTTTCCGTTTCTCTCGTCGTCGAGAACGCCTTCCTCTCCGATGGAGATGGCTCTCGGAGCCACCCCAGACTCTCGGAGCCGGTTTCCTCCCTCCGCGAGAGTAAGCAAACAATAATAACATCGTCGCCGAACGTGGCCGGGGGAAAAAGCGAAAGAAAATACACCCCTCCGGGGACAATTTATTAATATCACTGGAAGTGATTAGAGCTGAGTACACGGGGCTGCGCCGCGATAAGGGTGCCCCGTTCGACTCTCGTTCGTCGTGGATATACTTATTGAAGACCTGACACGGACGTTTTTATTAGACTTGGTTTTTTTCCTCCCCCAACCTCCCGAGATCCAGACAAATGCCGTCTGCGGGCAAAAAGATCTTTACGTAATGTGCGTGGGTCGTATTATTCTCGCGCCGTATAATTTATTTCAAACGTTCGGGAGAAAGTGTCATTTTATCGAGGAATTTTGAAACGTTAAGACTGTCGACTAAAGTAGAAAACATATACCAGAGATGTTAAAATTGCTAAAAGGTCGAATTGATAATTCTAATGTTAATTTCCGACTTTGCCATAAATTCAAATTCTGCAACTACCTTCAATTGTAGTGTGATGTATTGTACCTCGATGTGAGACTCGAGAAAGAAATTTGTTATGCAACACTGTGGCGTTGTTGTTGAAGAGAAGCTGTATGCTCGGACAGCAAGAAGTTCTATCTCAGCGAGGAATTTTCCCACAAATAGCCGAGGCTGCTCAACGTATTGCTGTGCGCAGTAGATTCAGACGGTCGTAGTCCGGCCAGCGACCACCGTCCAGCATACAACCAGTTCAGAATCGTCCGGGACGAAGGTTCGCGGCTAAGTATAAGCAACGGAGCGCCAGGGAAACGGTTATTGCGCGCAGACAAGTAAATATTATTAAAATATTCATGACAAGTGCAAGATGAAAACCGCCGGGGCTGGATTCTAAACAGAGGGGCGCTCAGATATAACTGGGCACCGTCCGGTCTGGCCACCTCGAATTCTACTTCTGCCCGTTTCCCTCACGTACCTTCGTTCTCTACCTTCTCCTCTCTCTCTCTCTCTCTCTCTTTCTGCTTCCTCTTTTCATTCCTCCCATAGCACAACCAAGCTTTTTTATTTCCCGCGCAGCGGCTTTATACAGCTGGTGCAGCCACGTTTTTATCTGCAGCACTTTTACGGTCGGTTTTACGATACTTCTTTGTTTCGCTGAGCGTTTTCCCCGGCAGGGCAAGATGATAAAAAAGGAGAAGAAGAAGAAGGAGAAGAAGGACGGGGACGAGCATCGAGTTGGAAAAGGTGAGGCAGATAAAAATTGGCCGTTCCCCGACCAAGAGAGTCACGCAGTATCTCGCGCCGCCCCCGCACGAGCTCCGCCAGTGTGATCGATGCGTTAATGGGTTAACGACCACAGGAACACCGTCTGGAGAGAAATTATTTTCCCATTTTGCGACCTATGCTCCCTTGCTTTTCCCTCGTGGCCCGAGAGTTCGCGTTTCGACAGCTTCCGACACGTGATGGAGAATTAATGGCCAACTTTTGAACGGCACACTTGGAGATACATTGCTCCGCGACCCGGTGTTCTCTCGTTTCGTAATTATTTACGCTTGGCCCGGCCAAGAGATTAATTTTTATTAAGTGTTATTAAGCTGACGGACGTGGAACGTCTCTTTTTCAAATATGACTTTGGTCGTGCGTTTAATGAAAGGAATTATTTTCGCCCGGTTTTGGCGCACGATTTCAAATTAAGGAATTCAAAATCTATGACAATTGTCAATTTTGAAATTTAAAAATTCTTAGAACGCAGCTGTTACAGTGTTTTTCATTTGGTGTCTGTTTTAATTAATTTATGTATTCAGAAGAGATGTATGCTTCCGTGATCTTCAAATATAGTAATATACAAGCAATGAAGTTATTCAACGATACAAACTCACGTAAGAAGATTACAAGAATGTTCTGATGATTCGTGTCAATTGGTAATGAAATTCCAAAATTTTCATTACAAATTCTCTCATCATTGAGTATAATTTGTTAACAACAAATCTTTTTTCCTTTAACGTTACGTTTGATAACATGATAATGTTCAACTCGAATGATACTTTAATGACACTTAATTCAATATTTGAACGAACGATGTTTCATGTACTCACGTATACTATAGTCACTATACTAATTAACTTGTTTCACTCTGAGCGCATTTCGTTCGTTCAACAAACAGAAAGAAAGAGATATTAAAAAGAAAGAAGAAGAGGAATGAAACGAAGAATATCGGGTCCCAAGGATCGTTTCATTCCAGAAGATTAACGATTCGGAAAGATAATTCGTCCGTTCGACCAAGTTGGCGTAAAAAGAAAAGAAAAGAAAAAAAAAAAAAAAGAAACCAAGAGGACGACCGATATCAATTTCTCTGCTTTCAACCCCACTTTCCTCTTTCCTCCGCTGCCGGAGCAACCGAGGGCGGGAGCAGACGGCGTCGTTGAATATGGGCGAAAAAAGAGAGTAAACTTAATTCACGAGACAAATGGCGTGCCGTGGATTTGCCAGGGAAATTGTCTCGGGATCCCCGGAGAGGCAAGAGAATAAGCGGACGGTCTTGGATCGAAGCCCGATTGTTGGCGAGGCGCGTGGTACGGCCTCCTCCCGTCAGGTGCAACAGGGAACGCCACTCTCGAAGTGGTAGATTCAGTCGATGAGCGTTCAGCGAGCGCTATAATTAAGCACTAACGAAGATCGAAACGAGCCGCGTTCACGGGGACCGGTTTTCGGGGAGGGGTATAGCCGGCGCGAGCTTATTTATGCAAATTGGATCCACGAGGAATTTTGTAAAAGCCACCCCATTAGCCATCGTTGCTTCGATAAAGAACGTAGGTCCGATAGAAGTGGGGGCGATATTGGAGTTTCACCAGAATTTATTAATCGTCGATGGAAGAAAACTTCCTCCCGTGTGCGAGACGATGGGGCAGGGATGAAGGGGCGTGTTTCAAGAGTTGGAAGTTGTATAATCTTTAGAGAATTGGCAAAGTCCCTCTTGGGACTCTACGTAGATTCTGTTCCTTGTACGTGTATGTAAATTTTTGGAAAATAGGTAAGATTATTTTCACAAAAGATGGAGAAAGGAAAATAGCCCGAATTCAAATAATTTGTATTACAACGAATTGACATCTGTAGAGATGGGAGGATGTATCGATTGAAAGTATAATAATTAAGTCGCGATACAATCGTCTGTTCTAAACTTCTCGCAACTTCTTCGCACTGTGTTCTTCGCAGTTAACGATCGATAAAAAGAGGACTTTTATTAACGTGCAAGACGATGAAGAAATACGTTTCTCAAGGGCTTCCATTTCTCTGAAAATGTTTGAGGAAGGAAAAAAGAGAAAAATACGCTTCGTTGAAACTGTTCCTACCTACTTGAGAATCTGCAAAGTAAGAGTGGATATTGAATTTCTCGAGGATATATTAGCCCTTGGAAAAACTTGTTCTACTATGCAAGAGATGACGAGAAAATATGTTCCTCAAGAGCTGCAAGTTGCTCGAAAGCGTCGTCCATGGGAAGAGAAAAAGAAAAAAAGAAAAGAGAAAGATTAAAAAGATTAACTCTATCTAAATTACTCCTACGTACTCGAGTATGTACAGAAGCGAAAGGAACCAAAGAAGACTGGAGAAGTAATCAATTTGGTCCAGGCAGGCTGTTCAGATCCAGGATAGAGTCCGCTTCGCTCGGGAAGAAGAAGAAGAAGTTGGCGGAGGAGAGTGATCGGCTCGGAATCGTAACAATATGTGTCCCGCTGAATTCGGCCGATTCGAGAAAGAAGAAGCAAAAAAAAAAAAAAAAAGAAAAAAAAAAAAAAAAAAAAGGAAAAAGAAAAAAAATGAAAAAAGAAAAGAAGCCAAAGCAATTCTATTCGTCGTAATGGTATGTATTATTCACATCGATAGACCGAATCGAAGGTTCCTGCAGGTTCGCGACGCCGCCATTCCTTTCCACCCCAGTGGTCCGATCCATCCCCCATAAAGAAGTCGAGTGCTCTCTCCTAGCAATGGCGAAACTTTGATCGTATCGTTCTCTATATTCCCGCGTATTTCGCAGCGCGATACTCCGCGTGGGAAGTTACTAGTTACAACATCCCCTGGTGACTCGTCGCGTTCATCCATCACCAGGAACGCTCCATAATTTATAATTATGTCGGGCACACTCCTCCGGCTCGTTCGTACACGAGATAATCAAAATACTGCCGCACGATCGATACGACGATCTTCGGGTGAAAAACACCCGCGAGAAATCGTAAACAAGAGCTTCGGGTAGTCACTGTACGTGTATATTTTAATTTTAATTTCAACTTGTCAACGAATGTAATCATTTTACAACAATCACGTGTATAGTTACGTATACGAACAGAGAAACAATGTTTGAGTGATAACAATAATAATCAGAATAATGTGTACAAAAACAGGACTCAAACGAGCGAAAAAAATTGATTTTCTTTCTAAAAATCTTTCGATAAAATCCAGATAACAAATGGAAAAAAGGAAACTGCCTGGCCAGATGATGGCGGTCAAGTACATCAAGTACAATGGCACATTTAATTAATTTTATCACCGAGAATCAATGTTAAAAAATATATAACGACAACTAATGTGAACCAAGAAATATGATTGAACTTGAAATTAATTTAAAAAAAGGAACACGCGTGACTTGACGTTACGACGTTCCATCAAAGAAATAAGCCTCCCAAGGAAACTTTCGAACTGGACCGTACATCTTCTTCAACGTCGGCCGCAACAGGGAACAAGGACACATCGATGCAGGACACTCGAGGAAAGGAAGCAGACGGGTCTTGTACGCTGTACAAAGTGTACGAAACAGATCGCGTAACGGTGACGGTCCCGGGAGGTGAAGAGAAAGTTGAAGGCAAAGGAAGGAGGAGGTGTATATATACATAGGTGAGACTTTGCTCGCGACGGTGACAAACGCCTGGCAAACAGAGCAGCGCAGGGGCGTACGAGGTCGCTGCCACTTGACTGCGTCGGGTTTAACAGCGGCCACTGCCGCGCCACGTCGCGCCGGGGTGAAAGAGAATCTTCGAGAGGAAGGTGAGTGAAGAGGAGGGGACTAGGTAAGAAACGAGAGCGAAAGGAAGGTCGAGACTAGAGAGGAATCAACTGGGAGGAAAACGAGGAGGAAAAGGAGAGAGAGAGAGAGGGGGGGAGGGAGAAAGGTCGGTTGAAGGGTTGAGGCACAAGGTTAGAGACCGAAACGGGGGAAAGCAGGCAAAACGGCGAAGAAAAATGGTCTTCGAGAGCAATAATCCCATTGGCTATTACTGACGGGTTGAGAAAAGAAAAAAAAAAAAGAAAGCACGAGATATTTCGGTAGCGAGATAAGGCTGCCTCGTAAGTAACGATCTAACGCAAACGCAGACAGATTGACTACGTAGAGGAAAACATTCCTGTACGTTTCTACGGAGAAACGGAGAACAATGTATCGCGGAGGCCGGGCCTCGATTCGTTCGAAACCTGAAAAGAATAATCCTGTCGAAGGTTGGAACGAGGACAAACATCCTCGTCGAGGGCTATCGCTAAACCCTCTAACCCAACTTCCCGTCTCGCGAGAACGCCTAGCCAAAAATTACCCAACCCTCGTCTAACACTACATTCCAGCGTGCTATTATTCCACGGAGGCAGCACAAACACAGACGCATTAATTTTTTTCCAGCTGGTCGGCGGAACGTGGGGAAACAAAAGGTCGTGGAACCGCGCCCGAAAGGTAGACGGAACGC
>KQ435706.1:2111056-2124417 GCA_001276565.1 Melipona quadrifasciata
TTCCTTCGCGTTTCGCTGGGAAAAAAGCTTTCAAGGTTGATTTTATTCCCAATACTCGACGCGCCCGTACCGCGGACTTTCTAGGCCGATAGGAAATTGAATTATCTGGTTTAACGACGCGACAGTCTCTCCGTGAGTTTTAAATGCTTCCCGCCCCCGCGAGGGTTTGCAGTTTCCTCGATCGAAAAGAGATCGCCGTTATTGTCGTCGAACATTATTTGGTCCGTTTTCACGTTAATAGCATATAAATTAGTAACAGGTTAATACACGAGAGCAAGACTTGCTATTTTTTTATGTAATTACTAAACTAGAAATCTAAATTTGCTGTTGAAAAATATAGCAATAATTTTATTCTTCAAAGTATCACATATATTTGCTGTTTAAGCGTCACTAGTTTTGTTAAATTTACATCTGCCAGAACAGTGAGCCAACTTTGGAGCCAAAAAATTCTATAAAACAAAATATCTTGCTTTCCCTCTATATCACGCAAACATACTTTAAAAATCCACGTGCGCGTTCTGCTTTGCTCGTCATTTTGCACTCATTGTAAACTCTGAAGTATTTTCAACTCGTCGATCTTCAAAGTATCGAGATCATTGTTTCCTTGTACGAAGTTAGTTTCACGATTATCTTAATCCAGAACTCGTACAAATACAGTTCCACTGTGCATCTCGCAATGAGAGTAAGCGAGTGCTTTTTTCAGTACTTGTTGAAACACGGCCAGAGCAGCTGGCTTTGGATTTATATTTACAGCCTCGTTAATGTTGCACGTTTTATCGAGGAAAAGGATTCCGCCAGCGCGGAAGGGGAATCCTCCCGCGCGATCAGACGCGCTCGCCACTTCGTTTCTTTACGATCAGCCGTAAGACGACGAAAGGGGAGAAGGAAAGGCGAGGGAAGGAGCAAACCGCGCCTCGTCGTTTTAACGTTCTCTCTCCTTTCGATGCCGGCCGAGTTCTCCGTGGAATTTTATACACTTTCTGGTAACGCGACCCTCCCTCTCTTTCGCCCTTATTCCAACGTAGCGAGGACGTAAAAGCGACCCCCTCCGCCGCCCCTTCTGGAAAAGTGGAAAATCGTCGACGTCGAGGCTGCTTCGGCGAAATTCCAGCCGGTTGATTGCTACTTGCCAGCTCGTCTTCATTTTTTTCCCCTTCGACGCAGGAATTCAAATTAAAGAAGACCGTTTCAGTGTCAATTTTACCTGTTACCGTCCTCCATCCACCCCCTGTCCTCGCCAACGGCCTCGATGTCGCTGCTCCCGCCGTACTCTTCGTTTTAAAAGCTTTCCTTTTACCTCTCTAATGCGTTGCTAACAATTCCTTTTCCCCTTCTTCTCCCTCGATCCTCGCTCCTCAGAATACAATTGACTAATTTCATCTCTCGACAACTGCCGGAGAAAGAAGAAATCTCGGGTTGTTAATTAAAGCATCGGATTTCCTGTGAGCATCAGACGCATTGTTTTAGTTAAATTGCGCGATATGGTGAAGTGCAATAACCGAATGCTTCAACGTCTTGACTCTTTTCTCACTGTAGCTCAATTGGGTAGATAAATTTTACATTGTTTGACATCACGAAGATCATTAATTTGGCAATTTTTCTTTTTTCCTGTTTGTAGAACAGGAGATAAACGTGTGCTCTCCGATTTAAAATAAAGGCCTTGTTAAAAACCGAGTGCGCAAATCTAAAGTATATTCTTTTCATCAGATATGTCTATATACTGATATATTAAATGCATCTAACGTATCTATCATATAATATTGCCTAAAAAACTAAAATACTAAAATTTATATTAAAATACATTATAGACGTGTAGACAGATAGGGTGAGTTTGACAAAATGACGACTTAAATTACTTTTCTATTTACTGTACAAAAAGATGTTTCAAGCAAAAGTTGCATGGTTTCCAAGGGGACATGTAATTTGCAGTCATTTTGTTATTATTTTGTTCTTTTTCAAATCAAGAAGTCATCTTTAGTTTTTTAAATGGAATGATATATTTTTCCTTTATTCGTTAATCGGTGCAACTCAGTGTCCTGTGCATAAAAGTATTATAAGGGTATATTTTAATTTCAATTTTATGAAATAACGAGGGGAAAATACAAGGATACTGCCCTCGTCTTTAGATTTTATAAAATTAAAGTCAAACTATCTCTTAAACTGGTGGTTTCAATGCTTTTACATTCCACAATACTTTCCCATTAAAAGTAATCGAGCTGCATCGATTAACGGATAAAAAGAAATATATATCATTTCGTTTAAAAAAACTAAAGTTCACGTTCCTCCTGGCAATTTTTGTTTCAAACAAACTTTTCTCTCACAGCAACCAACTTGCAATTTATTTTCCAAGTCGCTGTGTCACGAAACTGTGCAAGACTGAAAATTGTACGGATCATTGAACGGATAGTATAGAGTTGGCTGAACGGCTGTCGGAACAGGTGTAAACCGTGAGATAATTTGTCGCGAAAAATTAAAACGGAAAGCGTTCGAAGGAGCGCGGGGAGGAATTCTAAAGAGGCTGGCCGCTCGGAATGATAATTCAAACAAGATGGCAGGAAAGTGGCAAGCGGGACAAGAGGGAACAAAAGGAAATAACAAAGGACGAAGAGTGCAACGCGACGCGCGTAAACGCCGTCCTTGAACAAAAGGGCCGTTCGCCCCTTTCCCCTTTCTCGCGCCGGTTCCTCCCGGGAACCCGGGCATCCTCCAGCAAGGTCACCGGGATTATATTAGCTTCGTCTCCGTTTACCGATGAATCCGCGTCGTGTCGGCGTCGGACGAACGAAATCTTAATTAACCGTCGTGAAATTTCCAGCGCTTATTTCTAACGAGCAACTTTATTCGAATAAATTTCGCGGCTGTCCAACCGGAATGGGGAAAGTTCGTTGAAAAATAACCAAGAGTAGAGGGTGAAACGAGGAGCTCGAGGTTTTAAGAGCTTTAGAAAAAAAGTACAAGTTCTCGTAATAACGATGATTGATTCGCTTCGTTGAGCTTTTTAATCCATCTCTCCGTTAATCTCTCAGCAAAATGTTTTCAGACAATTTTCACGAATTTCGCTATTCTATTTAAGCAAACGCTTTTTACAGTCCGTGAAGTGACAGCGATCGTTTGAAGCGTTTTATTTGTAAAGAATTTACTAGAATTGTACAGTGACGTGTAGTTATTGTAATTGTAATTATACAGTGTATATATTACAATTATTACAGTATATATTACAGTTATAATTGTAATATAGTTATAACGAACGAATGCTTAAACGTCGTTTACAGCTTTTTAAATTGAAACGTTCACAACTTTGAAACTATTAATTTTTCAACCCATGTTGATTAAAATTTTTTTAGTACTATCTTAGCCATTATATATCTTAGCCATTATACCTTAGACATTACGAACTCTTTCTTCTATTCACCCTGTAAATCTTATCAGACAATGATAGCGTCGCTTTTATTATTTCGACGGATGTTTTCATTTCTTATTGAAAGTTACGCGACAGATCGCACATATTAGAAAATTCGTTCACGTGGATTATCCTTACGATCCAGTCTATTAGTCTATTAACCTACTTGCTCCCGATCCTCGAATCCATTAATTCTCCAGCCTAGACCAGGGTCCTCCGTCTTAATACGGTTCGACGTTCTAATAACCCCGTAGCCTCGTAGTTCCGCCATTCGACAGCCATCGAATCGATACTTCCACGATTCCGACGTGCTTTAAAGCAGTTGGAAGTGATTCGATCGTGATTCATTCGTCGAAATAGCCCGAGAGAATAACACGTGCAAGGAGAAAAACGTGCGCGCGAAGTTGCACACATACGACGCGTAACGTGTCATTAGGCTAATGCAGTGGAGATTGCATTTGGAGAACGAAAATTTATCAGGGAATTTTGGTTGAAAGTTTGGTTTCGATATTTTTATCTGATAGTTCTCTTTTTTTCTGCTTCTTCTTTTTGTGAACAAGATTGCAGAGGGACGGATGATGCACGTTCTTTTGTGTCCTTATTCTACGAGCGATAAAGATTGAAACTGCGAGTGCGTAAAGCGCTAAATCCAATTCCTGGCACGCGGCGTGAATCTGAATTGCGGCTGATGGAAAGTTATTTCGTTTCCGCGACTCTCGAATTATTTCACAACGTAGAAACACGTACGCGTTGACTCGACAGTCTGACAAAATTATAAATAGAACGTATGCTTCGAACCAAATACGTATAACTGCAGCCTACAAGCTGAACAAATAAAACGATTCACGAATTGAAAGACGATATTTAAGTTATTTATTTATTAAATATCTAATAAAATTTCAAAATATTGAGCAACGCGTCTAAGTAACAGCTGATAGAGTTTCAAAATGTTGGATTCGAGTGATAAATTCGTTCGCCTCTCTACAACGCACAAAGTTATCTGCAGATATGAAAACACAAGTGATCGAACTTTCACATTTGCGTAAGAAACATATGTTTAAAAATTAAAATAGAATAAATCAGCTTACTCTTTGATTAGGTAACTTTCGGTACACCGTTCCCGGAATATGCGTGTGCGTGCGAGTGAATTCATTCACTCGAACTAGCACTTTCACGAACTCTGGTGTACAGACTTTGCGTTGGCGTGTTCCATTTCACAAATGAAACAGCGCCACGGTTGGAAACATCAACGGCGAAAGGGTAGAACGATCCATCTCTGGCGTGATAATTAAGCGACAGGGCGAGCAAGGCGGACAGGTAAGAAGCGAACAGCTGAATCGAGGGTCGGTTCAGACAATCAAAGCGCCCAAGGGGTGGTTAAACGCGGATAGCAGTGCAACTGTAGACACGGCGCGCAACCGCATTCTCGCCCCTTCTCCCCTTCGGATAGCTCCACGGCCAATCCCTAACCGCTTCGGAATTAATTGCGCCTGCTAATTACCTCACGTCGACGAAACAACGGAATCCGTGATTAGTCGAGCATACCTTGACCCTCCCGCGAGCCAATCTACTCTCGCCAGGGTCTTTCCACTGTCATAACGACTCAGGCGATCGGGAGATTATGTACGAGGAACAATCGCTGTCTCTTCTTCGTATTTGCCTTCCAACACATCCTCGGATCTGTTGTCCCTCGGAAATCGAAACTGTTGTTTCTCAGACTGAATTTGAAATAATTGATTGTTAGTAAGAACGAAAGCCTTTGGAGCCTTTTTCTACATATATGTACAGGGTGAATAGAAAAAACTGCACGACTTGTACCCCAGTACGGTTCGTCTCACTGAAGGGCCCAGAAGCAACTGTTCTGACTAGGAAATGAAGACGACTTTTTTGCCATAAAATTTTATTGATATGCAAACATTTGAATCGATACAAATATCAGACAACGCCACTCCTACTCGAGGTCTACCCCACGCCCCCTCGCGAATCACGTGACTCAAATCAACCAATCGCTAATTTTCGTTGCATTAGCGTTGCACCTGAAGAGACCCAGTTACCCTCGCTAAAATCACTTTTAGTAGTACTCGCCGAAACATGAAAAAAAAAGATCAGGAACATGGATAGAAAAACTAACTGTTTCAAAATTGTAAACGATTTTTTCTTCAGATATGCTGGCCAATTTTTTCAGAGTCTTCCATCATTCTGTAATGTAGTATTATTTTTGTATGATACACTAGTTTTTTGCCATGCTTTAAGTTCCTTTCTTTCTGGTGAAATTCTTAATACGATGTAACGCAATAACGTGTATTTATAATTATATGTAATTAGTTGACATCTTTGTTTCATTGACGACATTTGTCTTATTAGCATATAGTATAGCAGCCAGTATAGCATAGCATTAATTTCATATAGTCGTATACAATCTAATGCTTATGAATGTATCAGATGACAGAATTTTTGGCACATTTTTGAAATAATTAACATTACGAAAAAAGATTTTTTTTTTTGAAATTATTGACCCAATTTCATCGCCTGACGGAACAAATACGTTACATCAATTGTTCGAAACCAGCAACGTTATGGAAACTCGTTTCATCGTGACGAGTAAACGTGTTAACCGTTAACCCCGGCGGACTGGCGAAAATAGTTTCATTGAATTTGCACGACGTGGCTCGCGTCGTGGTTTGCGTGGCTGAATTTAATTATCGAATCAGCAAAATCGAACGCTGGAAGAGTAAGAGAGAGAGAGACAGTGCAATTTCGTTTTCGAGAGTTTTCGACGCTTTCGCGAAAAAATATATAAAAGTACTCTGACTGATTCTGGAGGTCGTTAAACAATTTACATGAAAATGTCCGCCATGAATTATTCAGTCGTGGAAATTACGCTAAAATTGCTTCCGTTGAGTTTCTGTGGGAGAGAAAAGAAGGAAAAGAAGAAAAAGGAAAGGAGTGAAATCGAATTGGATTTGCATCGGGTCGAGCGATCGGGTCCTGAAATCACCGATTCTTTCGTTATCTGGAAATTTTTCTTTCCATTGGCAGTGATTGGAAGAATCTAAAGTGGAAAGCATTTTAAGAAATTTGACAGTGAAATTGTTTATTGAAAGATATAATTTATTTATAATGTTCACTGAAACACATTCACTCCATGACATCGACATAAATGTGCTGATATTTTCGTGTTTTCTTCGGGTTCTTTAGTTAGGATCATTCGCAACAGAATCCTATTCTATAATTGTAAATAGTCAAATTGTTTATGAATACGTTTTTGAAATCTGTAGATACATATTCTAGTATTCGAAACGAGCTCGAATAAAATTAATATATTAAAACGTTTATATATTTTGTTTTATAATTTTTGAACACTGTTTCTGTATATATAAATAAAATTGTACTGTGCTGTATAGTGTATATATTGTAGTAATATAGTATATTAATGTATACATGACAAAATTTGATTATTTATTGTACAAATTGAAGTTGTGTATTGAACTAGCAATAAAGTCTGCATATTAAACTTAATAAAATGTATACATTGTATATATTGAACTTGTAGGTTATTATACAATAGAACGCATACATTGACACATTTGACTTGTGTAAAACGGACACATTGCAAGTGTGTTCATTGACACATTTTATCACTGAAAGTGATTTTAGCGGGGGTGAGCCAGAAAATCGGGCCTCTTCAACGCTAATGCAACGAAAATTAGTAATTGGTTGATTTGGCTCACGTGATTCGCGAGGGGGCGTGGGGTAGACTTCGAATAGGAGTGGCGTTGTCTGGTACTGAACGATCGCGCTTGTAATTTCGAGACGAGTCGTACTGGTTGTGCAGTTTTTATTTTCGAGTAACATTCGAAAACTGAATACAAAAAGAATCTCAATTATCCAACTTGAATTCGACTTGATCTCGTTCTTAATCTTGATCACGGATCCTTAACAGATCGATCTCTGGTAATTACTTACCAGCTGCACATTCAACGTTCATTTAAGCGACAGACCAGCTCACCGACTCCAGAATGATGAAGTCGTAATTATGTCTCGAGGTACAATAAAGAGTTAGCGGATGAAACGAAGCCGGCAGACTGGTTCAACCAAAAAGATGAGGAGAGATAAAGAGAGAAAGAGAAAGTCGGCAGAAAACAGGCGCTTTGTTCCTGGCTAATAATTCGTCTGCTCCTTGCTCCATGGGAAGTTCGCCTCGTCTGGGCAAATATGGCTGAATTATCGTTGAGCAAACACGGGCAAGAGAAGGCTGCCAGGTTAAACTTGCTTTACGATCTGACTCGACTCGACGACACTCTTCGAACAAACAGCGGCAAAAAAGAGCGAAAATCCGAACGCGAACTCCCCTATAATAAGCCGAAATCATGAAATCGATGAACTTCCATCGGTGGATAGCGGAGAGAGGAGCGTGCCAAATCGAGCGCCGTCATTTTCGCGACAACTTTCATCTCTCGAACAGGGTTAGAGAGTACACATCGATTTTTTTTTTGAAATAGAACGTTCCTCTTCTTCTAGCTCGCTTTTGTTCTGTTCTCTCTCTCTTTCTTGCTGATGTTACGTAACTTTTGATCGAGAGCAAAGACCAATTTTTGCACTGGCAGGAGGGGATACTCCAACTTTTACGAGTTTTCCTTCGAAGCAATTTTCTTTTTAATCCGACGACGGTGATCGATGGCGCGACGATTAAATGGTTTCTGAGCGTTTACCTCGCCCGAGACGTCGTTGATAACGTGCTACCTTGATCTTCGCTGACTGGCTTTATTTTCCCGTTCCCTCGGTCCCTTTTGCTCGGCTCGTTCGTGCGGCTCGTTGAATTTTCGCCGCCGCCCTCGGAAAACACGAGTCGTGGAATTTTTATGGATTGAGCTGGAATTGATTCCGACAGAACCTTTTAAATTATTAACAACGCGACTCGCGCGGGTACAACGTGATAAATTACGACTCGTTGCCGCTATAATTTCGATATTAAGGGATGTATACGATGTACGAATTAAAAAGAACGACGAACGAACTCGAATCTTTTGTCGTGATTTTGCAAGAAACCGAGATATTTTTGAAATATTCTCGGAATCAAATTGAAAGGAAATGTGATTTTTCGCGTTTTCCTTTCACGTGTCCTCCCTTCATTTAGAACGGATCCTTTGACGCATGATTTAAAAAAAAAAAAATAATCGAATTAATCTCGTGTTTGCTCACAGGATCAAATTGAAAGAAAAATTTTATTCAACCACAGAGCCGACTGCTGATATTCTGAATTTTAAAATTGCTTTCCTACAAAAGACAGAAAATGTTCTCCCACGTGCTTTCCACGCGTAATGGATCCTTTGACGCGTGATTTTCTTTTTTTTTTTTCTTTTTTTTCCCTAGAACAATCAGATTAATGTTACGCTCGCTGCCAGGATCGAGTTGAAAGGAAATTTTATTTGCCAGTATTGTGACTTTCAATTATGTTTCCCTGTAAACATAACAGGGAAATACGGTTACGCTCTTCATTCCGGATGGATCCTTTGACGCATGATTTTTTTAAAACAATCGAATGAAGAGCGGAATTATTGAGGGCGACGGCCGGTAAAAATTGCAACGGATCGCGGAACTGTTGAACGCCGGCAATCGAGCCCCGGCGATGGCAATTTTTGCGCCGGCGACGCAATCAATTACGAACGCGCCGGATGCGTGAGATCAATTGTCATTTGTAAAATATTTTTGCGAGCGGTGGCACGCGCGTCGAGCGCCACGTAAATTTCATACCGGCCCGAGAGCCAGCCGTAAATCGAGGCTCCTTTTCTCTACCGTCGAACTCGGACCGATCGTTTGATTTATAAATTGATTTACGCGCGTTCCGCGCATCTCGTAAATTCCGCCGGATAAACGCGTTAAGAAGAAACGTTCTTCGTTGCAATTTCAGGAAATTAATATTAAACGTCCTGTTCTTCGATCGTCGTTCCTCTCGCCGAAACGATCGGCCAATTTTGACACGTTAAAGAAATATTCTCGTTTGTTTGATTTTGAGACAAGTTCAATATTAACGATTTTATCCAAAACAAAATCTATACACGGTGTCCCATTTTGATCTATAAATGCAATTATCTCCAAAACCATTTAAAAGCGTCTCGATGTATTTTCTTGTTTGTTTGTTTGTTTCGAGAGTAACTTAGTAATTTGAGAGTAAGTTTTGTCTCTAGGTAGATTAAAATGGGACACCCTGTATACGCAATATCAAATATTAAAAATGCTTCAAGATTTTATATTTTTCATTGTTCGTTTTCGACAGACAGATTGGTAATAAAATTTATTCAAACGAAACGTTTGAAATCCTAAATCGTTACGGTTCTCAATTATCCAATTACACCAGTCAAAAGCTAACGTTGAATACTTTATCGGCCAGCTATAAATTATCCAACAACAGGAAAACCACGCAAATAACAAATAGACTCGAAACGTCGAGCCCTTTCGAAATTTCACGATTTCCCCCCTGTACCTGTGCCGTACCAGCCTGCCAGTTTTCATTCCGATGGAACCGCACCAATCACGCGTCCGTCAGAAGAGCAAACTTTCCAACCCCCTCGTCTCTTCTATTTCTGCTTTCTGGTCGAAACAGAGAAACGAACGGGCAGAGTAAACGAGGATGGTGATGCGAGGCTTGGATATTTTCGTAACGCGAATAAAACCCTTCCCTACGATCGTCGGCGTCGATGCGTTTCATTCGAACGGGCCGGACAGCGTCGTCCAGCTGGGTCGATCGTTCTTTTGTCGACCAGAGCCAGACAAAAATGGCGAGGCACCCCACGTTCTTTCGAATGGGTCGCGCGTACGGCCCTGGCCTTCTCTCCTGTATCGATCACAGGGCCGGTCCGTCGTTGTATGCTAACTATACAGAATGCGTCTAGACTATTTTTTATGCTTATCCCAGTTTATAGGAAATAAGGGGAAATAAAGGGCGGCCACCGACGCATCGATGTCCTCGGGCCAGACCGTCGCTCTTTAGAGTTAACCGGGCTAAAATAGAACCGACTAATCCCGCCTGTCTTCCTTCTGCCTCCTCCTACCACCACTTATCGACCAAGTAATCCCGAACGAGTGTCTACTATCTTCTCGTGAATTTCGGATGATCGATGAACCGAAGGGGGCTTCGTTTCTGCGCTGATGTACCAGGTGATTAACTCGTCTTGTATTTATACCATCCGTCTGACGTCTACGCGATGGTGTCGGGTATTTTCTTCGCTCTGACGGCGCGAGGAATGTGATATTTTCTTACGAGTACTGTGTACATGTCGTTTAGTCAAGCAAAGTCAGAGTCAGTGAACTTCGATTAGGTACCTTGGAGAATTTCTAGAGAAATTTAGGGAAAGTTAAATATAACAGTAAATTAAAAGGATAAAAGTTAAATACAACAGTAAATTAATAGGGCGCTTAGTAATTTTTGCACGGTTTTGTCAAATAATCCAAAAATCTCGAAAAAAAAAATGATCTTTCTTTAAAACATGTAAACCACCGTGTATCGTTGTCTCGAATAATCTCTACATCGTGTGCGACTTGATGGTTCGAAACGAGAAGTTGCTCTAAATTTTAAGGCGAAGAAGAATCGAGAAACGTGGAAGGCTGGAAGGTCACCGCGTTAAACGCGAATTAACTCTCGCCCGGAAAGGGCCGACAGCTTGACGAATGAAAGTAATTCTGACCGGTGTATACGTAACCCTGGCCTATTCCACGGCAGATAACAATCCCTTCCTCCTGATCCTTCAGCGTCCCCGCCGTTTCGTTTCTGCCGTCCCTCGGAGAATACGGCTCGAATGAATTCGAACGTATTCAAAGCGCAGAGGGTTGCTCGTGATCGATATGTAAAATTCACTCTTGCGACCCGGACGCCGATAAATCCCGACGCCGGCCAACCGTTGGGGGGTGAAAGCAGGTCGCGGGAATATCGTGGTCAAGATTTATGCCAGATCTCGCCTCCTTCGGGCTGATTTACGCGAGATCTTCGACGCGAGATCTTCGGACCGCGACGCGTTAAGACGCTCCTCGGACGAGAGAGGGTGACCCAGCATCCCCATTATTTTCGCAAGATCGAAGTGTTTTCTCGAGCTTGCGAATGCTGCGACTGATGTGTTTCGTGCGTGTGTGGAGATAGGCTATCGTGGATTGGTCCTAGATTTCGCAGGGACAAGAATTTATAGGATCGTCCTCAAAGTACACTCACAGTTTGGAATTGAAGACTTAGTGATGTATGAGGTACTATGATAAATGTACGCAATTGTAATTGAAATTAATAAATTCAAAGTCCATCATTTGGACGAACACATATCCAGGAAACTATAAATGAAACTATTAAATTTGAAATCACTTTGACGAGTTTTAACGATTCCAGTGCTGATTCTTTTAATTTTCCAAACAGCTCGGAGACGTTTCAAAAAATCCCTTGTTGTCTGACATCACTTGAGATCGGGGGAGGTTGTACGAAACTCTTTAAAGAGTTTACCATTCCTAGATCCTTAATGTTTAATTGACACGACATTGAAACCTATTAAGTTAACTTCCCAAGGAATTACACGGTGTAATTGACAATATAAGTGAAAAAAGAGAATTTATCGAAAGATAATTTTCGCAAATTAATTAATAAACGCAGCAAGAAGACGCCGGTGACTTTTGCCGTTCTTACTCAAAGCGTGAAAGTATTCTTACGTACATGCGCGCCAAAGTGCGGCAAAGTTAGAACAGCCGGGACATTTCAAACACAATTTTAATTAAGTTTTTAATTAAAAGCAACTCGACTGACTTTTAAAGGCCGTTTCTCCGTGTCCACGGTGAGTCGCGCCCCCCGGCCCGAGGTTCGAGACGAGATTTTTCCCTCTCCTTTCTCCCGCGAACGATTTTTCCTCCCAGCCGAAAAGAAACACACCCCTTTCCACCGATATCACTCCACTGGTTCGCGATTCGCTCGTAAAACCGACTATCTCGGTGGTCGACGAGGACTCGGCGGCCGTTCTTCTGGACCTTTGTCCGCCTCTTCGACCTCGGTGCCACCGGCATCCACGCAAGAACCACCCCCGGACTCTTCTAATTATTTACCCCGGTCGCTCCTGAATCACGCCGACTGTCGGCCGCACGCAACTGATAAATTCTCCTGTCACGATACACTTAGCTTTGTCTCGACCTCGTATTTTCTACGAATCAGTCCGCGTTCTCCCTTTGTCGTTGCAACTCCGGGGAATACCCGCCCTTCTGAACGCCGTGTCGAGGACACGTAGTCCGCATGTAGTGAGCAGACAGTTCGAGATACAACGTACGAGGCTAATTTATATATTTACGTAATTTTGTTGGTTCTCTGATTTCTGTTCATTAAATCAATCAAAGATCAACGTCGCGTTTATTCGCCATTTTTCAAGAGAACTACGAGGTTGAGACCTACGGTACCTTGGAAAAGTTTTACCTTTGTGATAAGGGAACAAATTTTGACCTCGAAATTCAAAGTCAACGTCAATTTTGCGTACACGTATCAAATTGAAAGTGTTCATCCACCCTCCACCCTCTACAGTAAATATTTCAAAATATTTCGTACATAACACACCCGTAACAGATTTATAAAGAGAATTTACGGGCAATTCGAAAAGTTTCGCCAGCCAATCTGTTATCTGTATCTGTTTCACAAATTGTCGCGATCGTTGCCCGGCGAACATATTTTATACAGCACGGTGCAGTTTTACTTGTCGTTGGTGATTGACGCAATTACCGGCTGGTCGGACGCCTTTGTTTATTCCCGGCGACCAAATCCCGATGGGGTTTAATTGCTGTTGGAGCGTGGAGAGGTGCGGACAGACGTTGAACGAAACGGTCGGCGAGATTTCTGGACGTGGTGCTCGTTCAATTAAACTTGGAGCATCCTCTCTCGAGCGCCATAGCTGTTCGTAATTATAATTAAAGGGAAGAAAATATCTCATTGACCTCGTGTCACCGGCAC
>KQ435706.1:2124516-2151452 GCA_001276565.1 Melipona quadrifasciata
CTCACGGTTTCAACGCAGAAAGAAACTGTCTTATTTGGAGAATGGAATAAGTGATCGTTGGAGTTGAAATTCGGAAAATTTGAATTAGAAATAAATGTATTCAACATCGTATGTGTCAATTTGTTAAAAGAAACGTTTATTTATTGTTGTAGGATTCAGCCAATGTTATTATAATTCACTCGCCACAATATTCATCGTATCAAAGCGTTCAGCATGGAAATTTAAGTTTAAAAACGTAATGAAAGATGGGACGTTATAATGTGAAAAAGAGAAATTTATTTCTCCAGGCTGTGAGACAAATGTGCGTTGACAAATGAACTGAAATCTCAAACACGTTAAAACATAATATATTTAAAAGTAACTGATCGAGAATTATATACAACATGATATATTGAATATATTCTGTGGTACAATGTGCTTCTTCACGAGATAATAATAATAAAAATAAAAGCCAACTCGAGTACCACTAAATATAGAAAATATCGTTTAGATACTTTCGAACTCGATTAACTCGAGAAATTAATTGCAATTCAGATTACAGTTGGTACATTATCGTACAGATATTTTTAAATTTCTACGTGTGCTTAGAAGAAAAAAGAGTACAGTGATGTTCAGTTGAAGCAAAAAGGCGATCACAGTTTCGTCCACGACAGTGTTAATTACGTTAATTGCTGGATCAATTCCGTTCTTTGACGTCATGTCTCTGCAGTAGGTAGCAACTTGTGCAAACCAAGGAGGAACAAACTCGAGTATCACTAAATATAGAAAGTATCATTTAAATCCTTTCGCGAACATTTAGATACTTTCAAAGTCGATTAACTCGACTTAATTAATCGTTAATTACGCATGACTGCTAAAGGATCGATTCCATTCTGTGACGTCTCGTCTCTGCATCAGGTACAAACCGAGAATTAACAAACTCGAATACCATTTTTCGGTGCAATCGACAAATATTCGAGCTACACGTCAACCTTCGTACCTCTTCCAATTCTCTCCACCCCGACGAGCATCCGTCTGGAACTTCTTCCTGCGAGACTCCCGGCGAGGGCGGAAGTCGGAAAGAAAGTGCGTGTCAGTCTAACGAGAAACCGTTGTCACGAGAGCGTATATCTCGGCGGGGGTTGGCGAGGCGAGAGCAGAAGTTGAAAGATACGTCGAAGAACGTCGGGAGTTGCCTGGCAGCGGCCCGTGAAAGTGGGTGACGCCACTTTCACCGGCTGGATATCCACCGATATATACATCGGCGTGGGAAAGGGCCGGACACCCTCTCGTGATTTCCGACCGGCCTCTTTTCGCGGAAAACTCGTAATGCGACGTTGACTACACGACAAGCCGATTGGACTTTCCGCCCCTCGCCGAATTTATTGCCGCGGCTTGACCAGCCGATAGGTGTATCGATCGATATATATGTGTCTCTAGATCGCGCGACCCGCCGCGAGGTTATCATAACTCGAAGGAAAACGGTGATTTCATTGGGAAGACCCAACCCACAACCGACAGGGCCAAGTCTTCCTCTCTGTCATTTATTAGGCAGCCGTCCTTCGTTTTATCCAGGAATCCCTTGGTTTTAGGAGAAAAAGGAAGAAGGGGAGACGCGGTATTAATAAATCGGTCGCGAGATTGATTATCGAGCGGATTGCCTTGACGTCCGGAGAAGCACCGACGCGGAACGATGAGATCTCTGACCGCTGTTCCTTTTCTATTATGTTTCGTAGATGTTCGATGGCGATTCCTTCGAGGCGAGGAAGGGCCTGCTCGTCCCTCGGACTCTCGCAGATTGGTATTTGCGTCATACCATGGGAGCAGGATATTTCGTCAGTCTCTTGTATAACATATTGGTTTTGTTGCAACAAAAGTTTTAGCAAGGGGTAGTTAACTGTACTACACGGGCGTGGCGAACCCGCGGACCCTAGCTGCACATCAACAGAACGGTCAGTGTCACTATTCACCTTGTGCGATGTGGAATGATCGATTTTTGCGATAAAAGAGTTGCACTCGCTCGTATAAATATCTTCTGGTTTGTTCGCCATTCGCGCGAACACCCCTTCCATCTACAGTGCCAAAGAGATTCCCCTGCCGCAAAATTCACCAAGTAGAACGCCCCATCGCCGACACTTTTCTCCAATTAACGAAAAAGTTGCAGGCTCGTCCGTAACTCGATGGACCGGTGAAAAAGAGGGTACGGTATATCGCCGGAGCCAAGTAATGGACACATTTTTATCAGTTCCGGGCCATTTCACCGGGCCTCGCCCTTGATTTCTCCTTAATCGCGTATCGATCGAGAACAGCTCGATACCGTTCACCGAAATTGCAAAGGGAACTAAAGACTGGGAGAGAAAATCGCGGCTAAACGCGGGTTATCGTACAGTTCGTTCAAACGATTATCCGAGTCAATGTGGAAACCAGCTATGCCTAGATTACTCGAATTGTTGCATTTATTCTTTTACGTAGAATTCTATGGATAATCTAGGGTAGTTTAGGAGTTGCGTCCAATTTTATGGAAAATTCGCAGTACAGTGTCAAGTTGAAATAGCAGTTTCGACGATATTTGAGAATTTCAAAATTAAATTAAATTGAACAAAAGCTTAATTTTTATGCCGTGAGATGGCAGCAAGATGTTGATCGATCCAATATGAAAATCAAATTTTTATAATTTCCCCGTTCTTCGAGAAAACGGAGATTACTGATTCAGAATTTCTAAAATTCAAATTTCAGAATCCTCTTTTAAATTACGATTCAAGGATCGTTAAGTTACAGTTACGTGTAAGAAACATGTATTTGTTAAAACTAATTTTGTCATTTTAACAATCGAACTGGTCAACATGACCGGTCTCAGATTTTCTCGTCAAAATTAATATTAATTTCTGTTCGAACAGAAACACAACTGTACGAATCTGTTAATGATTTATAATGTAGAACGTTCTAACACAGTTGTTCTACTATTAATTTAGATATTTTTATCTCCTTACTCCGTATCGATTTTTTTGGACAACCATAACCGAAAGTATACTGCGCGACGCCCGTCGTGAAAATGTTGGAAATATAGAAACTTCAAGATATAAAACGGCGAAAATTATGGCTCTCTCTCAGCGAGACAGCCCGTTTGCAAACATTGTACGTCGTGATAGCAGACTCCGCGCGTTATTCCTGTCCAAGGACAAGCCGAAAACAGAGGTGCCCGGCGGTTCTCGCGTTACGTCTTTGAATTTACGAAGCTATAATTCAAACTGGCACCCTCAACGGTCCTCCGAGCGGGATGAGCGTATCTCGATTCTGTCTCGCTTGCGAGGGAGCCGCGCCGACATTCTCGAAGGAGATCGGTTGGAACAAAGAGGCGGTTGCGCGCATTTACCCTCGTTTCTGGCAACGAAAGACACGCAAGAGCTGATCCCACGACCACGTCGCGCGTGTACGCGTCGCTGATCCCCAGAGATTGAATTCCTCTTCCTCTCTCTTCCTCGCGCGCGCTCCACCCCTGATTCTCGTTCTTTCGCTGGGGCTTTTTAATTTTCACCGTCGGGAACGCCAGCCCCGAGAATTACCCCCGAGGTTAGATTTTCGACAGGAAGAATAAGATCGCGTTACCACCTCTTCTTCTTCTTCTTCTTCCTCTTCTTCTTCTTCTTTCCTTATTCTCTGGGGGCGGAGAAAGGCGCAGATGGCGAATTTAAGCTCCGATATTATCTCGAGAGTCTAAATAAACGTAGCGTGGATCGGTAAGGAACTTGGATCGTGCAAGAAAACGTGAACTGGTTGAAAGTGGTTTTCTATCTTACGATGAGAGGGAGGGAGAGAGTTATAAATTAGATTCTTCATGGATGAGAAAGAGGCCACGGTATATAAGAGGCAACGTCGAGTTTGTTGGAATTTCAAACATAAAATTCGTCTTTGTATTCTCGTTGATGTCTATTTTGTTTGACGATCGTCGCAGAATCGTCTGACGCGAATGCAACATCTAAAAGTCGTGTATGGAACGATACGAACATGCTTCATACATGGGGAGCTGAGGAGCCAGTTAGCGTAAGTTACTTCTCACTAAAAATAATTTATCCTAAATATTCTTTTATTGCGAAAATCTTCAGTTTGATCATTACGATACTACGTAACTGAAATAAACTATCGCGTTGACGCTTTGAAAACGAAAATATGTCACTTTTAATGGAAAGATTTGTACTGGCTGGTTCCTTTCCTGCGTGTATCGGCATCAGTAATCAAGATTCCTCTATTCTTGATAGTTGTCGAAACTTATCATATACGCGTCTGTTAAAAGTTACGCAGATTAAGATCCGAATTCACTTGTCACGCACGCCTGTTTCACGCGTGCGTGACCTCTAGATTCTTTCTTTGCACCGGTTGTTGAGCTCGCGTCGATTCAATTCCGTCTCGGGACAATCTCGAGATCCGTTCTCTCCTCGGCCACCGATTCACCCGATCGCAAAGCCACACGCGGAAAGGTGAATCGTCCCTGCCCTTTACTCTCGAGGATTCCGCTTTCATTCCGGTTTCCCTTACGGATCGTACCGTTTTCCGGACCTCGAGGTCGATTTTCTTCTTCTTTTTTTCTTTTACCCCAAGATGCATCGACCGCGCCGATGCGACGATTTGCGTTCGGAGACGAGAGGATTTAGAGGAATCGAAGTTGCGTCCGGAGGAATAGAGATTTCTTGCGTGCACGCGGACTATATTGTAGTATAGACTGCTTTGAAGTGCTACTAAATTCTTTTCGTGATACTTTCGAAAGAGAGAAACGATGCAGAATTCAAGGCTCGATGGTCTACCCTCTCGTATTACTACTATCATTATTAAAGTGAATAATATTTTATTATGAAATGACAATGGACAATGGATGAAAAAGACGCTGCACAAAAGTCACAAAAACACACGTAACTACATTTCGATATTAAAGCATATATATAATACCTTCATTCAAGCGTGTGCATTTTGTACGTTCTTTGATCTGCAGAAATATTTTACAAGAGCGTCTATTAATTACGCGCCTGTGACAATGAAACGGAAAAACTTCATAAATATTGAAGTTGATCCCAGAAGTCTGACATCCCAGAGAGAGTTTCTTTCTCTCCCCGCTTTATTCCCATTTGTACAGCAAAAGAAAGAGATACCTACTTCTATCGAGAGTCTGGCCGTACATCACCGAGTAATAGTAAATTTATACGAACGTTTAATCGTCGCAGCGGACGTTAGCCGCGCTCCCGTCGACTTATCGAAATCAGCACATTCCAGACCCGTGATCAGAGTCCCTTTGTTCCCGGTTTCTGTACAACTTCCCACCGCCTAGGAGGTCGCCTTGGGTTACGAGCAGAGAACATTCGGTGGCCCCCTTTCGCCTCTGCGGATTAATTTATGGCCCCGTAAAAGAGCAGGAGATTGTCTTTGCTCTCGCGCCCTCGGTGGTTTGCCCACGACGTTTTTACGAGTCCTCCATTGTCTCGCCCCCTCCCCCACCCCACTTCGAAACGAACGAACGGTGCCAATTTTCGGCGAACGCGAGTCTCCATTCTGCTCATCGATCTGCCGCTATTTTAGCAATACTCGTGCTGTCCATCCCGCTTCCTGTTCTACGCCCTCGAGGAAAAGGAACCCTAGAATTATCAAAATGACCACGAACTTATAATACTATAACTTTTGTTTGATGTTTCGTAGACACAAAACAGCGTATTTTGAAAGATTTCAATAATTTTTTTGCAAAATATACGAACAGAAGATTGTACAGTATAGTCCATCGTATTATAAAATTTCTCCATTTTTTTGACCTCTCTGATGCAAATTTTACGCTTTGATCGTCGATAGTTCTAATGTTAAGGTTATACTTTGAGAATTCTTTGATGTAATGTAAAATAATAATATATTTCTTCTGATCTGAAGTGATGATTTATATCTGATATTGATATTAAAAGATTTTACATGCTGTATACATGTCATGTAACACATACAAAATATGTTATGTTATGTAAATATGTTGTCTAATGTATAATGTGATTATATATTATTTATTATATCGCAACTTTTCACGTAGTATTTGGACAAAATTTTCATTTCGATTTAAATGCGTTTGCCTGAATGCTCAAATGTGTTTGTATATTATTTCTGTTCTTCTGCACGTAAGTTTCAAATTTTTAATCTCGTTTTTGCTCGCCTGGGTGGGAACATACTTCTCCATTGCATCGGCACAAACATGCTCGATATGCATGTATTCGTACACAAGCAGTGTCACTTTAATCGAGTTGATTCTTTGTTTCTGACAGTTGTCGAGACACGAAACCTTATGTCTGGCACACTGTTATATTTCACACAGAACATGTGTCCAAAACTTCAACCGGAAGTTAAATCTGGTTCGTAAAAGTCAATCGAGTTGGTCACGATCGGTAGAAGTCCTAGAAGCAAGCTAAAAAACATATATTCTTACATCGTCAAAGTGCGATTGAAATTGATCCATCTTACGTCTTCTTCAACTTCAAACATTCCAATTTTTGTACGTCTTAATCAATACTTAGATGTTAACGGTTGATAATTCTTTTCCCTCCGTTTGCAAGTTTCGGACGCTGTGCAAACTGCGTGTTTCCTTAAAAAAAAAAAAAAAAAAAAGAAAAAAAAGAAAGAAGAAAACCGTAAAAAGGAGATTACAGAGACGAATGGATAACGGAATCGGTTATCTGCCGAGGGATCCCCGGCCCCGGCTCGCGCAACGACTTCCTGCGACGATGGCGTTTCCGTTGGCCAAGTGGAGCACCAGGTAGCACGGTGAGGGGGAGGGGGAGAATGGAGGCAGTATTTAAAAAAGATGGCTTGCATATTCATGACGCTGCGGCGTTACAATTAAAGACGCATCGAGCGAAGCCGAAAGCTTAATTATCCGCGAGCCAAGGGCTGGCTCGCTTCGGGGATGAGATTACAGCAATCTCTTTCTCTTTCTCCCTTTGGCGTTCCCGTCTTCGTTAAACGAGAAAAGTTGCCGTTCGTTAGCGAGCCCCGAGAGCCGAGAGCCCGGGAGAGTTCGAGTGCCATCGAACCGAGAAGAAGCTGCGTGGCTGCGTGCCGGTAACGACGCGCATCGTTAACGATCGGACTCGAACGAAGCGCCCCGCTTCGAAAAGGGATATAATGAACTCGAAACCCGATATATCGAAACAATATCACCCACCCCTCCACCTTCTCCCCTGCTCTTCGACTCGACGAGGGTGAGAAACGTAACGTTGGGAATCCTTGTTTCGTTGCTTCGACTGCGAAATCGTATTCGAGGACGAAGGGTATCTCATAAAAATCGAGAGAATATGCAAATGCGACGCGGTGTACACTCCCGTTCGCAAGTCACTCAATACGTGAATTTATTCATACGATTACGAAGAGCGTATCACAATCTCAACTTTTCCCGTTTGTTTTCTGAATCCCCTAAGTAAGTAGTTTGTGATTAATATTTTATTCTATAATATTTTTTATTTTTATGACTGCATTATTCTATTATATATTCTGTTCTATTCTATTGTATTATACTACATTTTCTATTATTTATTACATATTCTATTGTTGCGATTATTCTGTTATATGTCATGATTGCACAGTATGTCCTTTTTCTTTAAATTTGATGTATTATTATTTGCTTCAATTTAATTTATTAATTTAATCAAGCGACTGCTGTGTTTTATATGTAATAAGTAATATAATCATTATTTTTTCACTTGATTTTCTTCACACATAAGTTCATCAGTTTATATCGACCAGAGATATCTTACAAGTACGTTCGAGTCTTTAGCTTCTTTCAAAACCCCATCGCGGGCAAAACAATTTTTCAATAATCACAAAATTGCAATTCAGTTCATGTAACGAACAATTTCCAAGAAAAAAAAAAAAAAAAGAAAAATTGGACATGAAGAATAATCTATAGGAGACGATTTCGACGCGATGGTATCGTTGGGTTGAAATCGCGGGCCAGATTAAACAACGAAACGACCAGCAGGTTCGTAAACGGCGTTTATATAAGCGGCTCACTTTTGTTTCGCAAATGACTCGCTCCCCCGATCTCCTAACTGCCCCTATATCCGGCTTCTAACGTCGACCTTCCTCCCCCTCCCTCCCCACCCGTCAGGAATTGATTTCATTTTACGAGGCGGCCCACCCTCCACCAAGGGGTGGCCTTTACCTCTCAACGAGTTCACGAGTGCCGCAGACCTCACTCGACTTTCACTCGGCGATAGACACATTCCCGGTCGTAAAGTCGTTGCCCGTGCGATCGTACGAACGCTGTTAAATTTACTGTTAACGCGTCTAACTTTGTAAAGGTTGACGAACCGAAGGGACGATGTTCTTATCTTATCAGGACAGGATTTCAGCGAGTTTCCTTCCTGTATTTTATAAAACGTGATACACCACGGTATTGAAGAAGGGCGCTAAAACAGGAAATTTTATTTTTCTGAAGAGCGAGACATTTTATATTAAAAAATATTCGTATTAGTTTGAAAAGAATCATCTAAAGAAATATATACCCGTCATTCGTAATTTGTAAACAAAAAAATAATTTTTCTCGCAGAACTGCATTTCTGTGGAATTAATGAAATTAGCGAAACCAGTATCGTTTCAACAATATTTAGGGTTCGAACGTAGAGTTTCGATGGTATTGGAAATTCCACGTGGAAATTTGACCACTGATGATCATTAACACTGCTCGTGAATATTGATTGGAAGAGTGTTGTTAACGCTACTCTCGTCGAGAGAAAGATCGTGTTTCAACCGAGAAATTACGTTTACTATATCTTTTCAGACAAAAAAATTTCAAAAGTCGAGAAAAGAAATCAGAATTTCGCTTAAACGCTAATTGTAAGATAAGAGTAAGATAAGAGAATTTATTTTTTGCGAATGAGTCATCGAAAATTAAAAACAACGACGACATAGAATCTTCAACCTAATAAAATTTCGTCCCTTGAAGGCACTGTAGAGACAGTTTAATTTCAAACAGTTTTAATTAACAGCTCGATACAGATTCTATAGCGAAATTTGCATCATGCACATGTAAAGGAACCCAATTCTACGCTTTAAAATACGAAGAAGGGAGACGATTATAATATGATAAAGTTATGTCCTCGACGATGTCCACCCTCTGACTGGTCAAATTCAATTCAGATGCGGCCTCGTTTCAAAGGTCGGAAGTTGACTTTCTGAGTTAGCCGGCCAGAATGACAGCTCGAGTCGAAACTCGAGGACCAAAGAATAGAAAACTCCGTTGAATTTGGACATGCTAACGAGTCGTTGGGCCGTTGCCAGCTACGACGATTCGCGAAGGCAGCGAGATTCTGTTGACAAATTATATTTCGTTTAAAAGAACTATTCTCTTTAATTTGAAAAAACCTTACGATTTCGATATGCAATCGTTAATTATTATCACTGAAAGTGATTTTAGCGGGGGTAACCCAGAAAATCGGGCCTCTTCAGATGCAACGCTGATGCAACGAAAATTAGCGATTGGTTGAATCGGGTCACGTGATTCGCGAGGGGGCGTTGTCTGGTACTGAACGATCAGTGCGTACTACCTTAAATACATTTACATACATGTAAACGAATTATAGAATATCTTACCGTATTATTAATGGTATAAAATTTCTTTCAAACAAAACTATTAATATTCTCGTTGTAAATCGTTCAGAAGCCACAAAGGAAACGAAACAAGCGTTTCAACTATATTTTTACATCATCTTGTTTCCACGAACAAATTCATGAAAATAAGTCGTTTCTTGAGAATTGAATAGTTAAAATTAAAGTTGATCAGATTGGTGCCTTCTCGATGACTGCGATCGATTGAATACAAACGTACACGAGGACAGGCACAATGGCCAATTACTATTACGTCGAATGGCTCGCAGCTGGCGGAGGATTTCGAGTGAAGCGAAATTCAATGGATTTCGTCGGGGATCGAATTAATTTGGGAAGGAGTGAAACAGCCGGAATTAAAAGCATCTCGTTTCGTGCTCTCCTCTCCTCGGGCAATTTCCGCGCCCGATCACTCCCGGGAAGAGGGTAAGAAAGAAACAGCCTCTGGTCGAGTATTGAGCTCGCACGATTTTTCGTCCGTGCGAATTCAAATCGGTTGTCGTTGACCGAATGACAGCGTAAACAGGACAGAAGTCTGGTAACGGGCGCGTGACGAACATGCGAGATGGGTGTCTCGTGAAGGAGCTAGGCTCCCTGGAACCTCCCTCGCCTTCAGGAGGGTCCGTCGAAGATCTTCGTTTGATGTCGAGCACACGAAAGCCAGGAGGGGGTGCGTCGGATGATTCCGCGAGCCGGAACGTTACGTTCATAAAGGGCGGCTGTAAATATTTGTCAGAACGTAAACAATATTCCAATTTATCCTCGAGACCATGCAAATTTATGCGAACCGTGTACCGAGATACATGTACGTACAAGGGGCAGAGATCGATATCGAAATTTCACTGTTGGATGCAAGGAGGAGTCTTAGCGACAAAAGTCGGTGGCAAAGTTTTGGAACGTTTAGACTGAACCAATAATGACGAGAAATTGTCGATTTAAATTATTACGAATAAATGAAAATCAATTTCGTCTTATTTTGAAGCTTGAGATATCTATTTTTATATTATTTTTCTTCAGAGTTCGTTTTTCTCAGAGATGACTTCATATCACGTGGCAGGTAGGAAAATAATATAATTCGTCTTTAGGACAATAAAAAATTTTTTTCACCGCTAAATTGATCTTGAAGAATGATATCTTTTCTTTGCAACGACTTTTTAAAATCTGCTGTACAATATTTCCTTACCATTTTATTGAACTGATATGAAATATATAACTAAAAATAACTAAAAATATGGGCTGTGACAACAATGTAGAAATAAAAAAAATCAGTCTTCGTTGACTCGTTTGAGCAGCGTCTTATCTGAAGGTTTTATTCTTCTAATTTAATGTAACAACAAAGAAAATGATTAACCTTTGGACAACTAGATTGGACCTAATCATTGACTTGAATACACTAAAAGAATACAAGTGCTGATTGATTATTGACACATTGATTTGGAAAATTTTCTGCAATTTCCCCGTCAATTTACGGAAATATAACAATAACAATTGCACAGTACGCGAGTAAAGGAAAACATAGGCCATGCTTAAAGATTCTGTTAGAACCTTTCCTGCATCCAACGACGTAATTCTTTCTGACTGTATGAAAACATCATTCCGCGAAAGATTAAAAGTTTCGGAGCATTCGTCTCCCTGTTCAAATTGAAAACGCTGAGACAGAGAGAAGGAAGGAACGGAACTTTCTCCGAACTCGTTTCCTATCACCCCAGAGGTCCTACTTATCGCAGAAACAGTTTCGCCGCGGTTGCCAGCGACGCGGAAGAATCGAAATGGGAGTCCCTGTTATCGGCGTCCCTTTGAGTCGAGCGATACAACCGATAAGAGACGCGGCATGGAAGCAAATTCACCGCGGGAAAAAGAAACTTGGAAGGGAACCGCGTGACCTTCGATACCGCCACGCGAGAGTCAAAGAAAATGCGAAACGCCGCGTGCACATTCTCCACTCTCTTCCTTCTCTTCGCTTTCTTGCGTCCAACCTCTCCTGGCTCACTGGGTCAATACCATCTTCTTATCTGTATGTTCCTCTTTGAACCGAGGACGCGACGCAGTCCCCTCCAGTCGTCGTGTGTGCGTTTCTTTTTGAGATCGCGTAAAACTAAAACACACGAAACGTAAAACATGTATGTATTTCCAAATAGGCATATATATTTTTGTGCAAACTTCCAAAAATTCATCAGGTCAACGTCACTTGGAACCGAAGGGAGGTTATCAAATTTTGCTTAAAAGCTAAGGGAAATTGATCGTGACAATATACCGACTAAATTCTGAAAATAGTCGAGTTAATTTATCTTTATATCTATCAAAACCTCCTCTATGCGCCACCATCATGAAATCACGAAACGCGCCACTGTTGGCCTTCTTTTAGGGGGTTAAAACGCAACCTTGTCACCTTCCAGTCACCTTTCCTTTTTCTCTCTCTCTCTCTCTCAAAAAAAAAAAAAATCCTCTCTAATCTTCAGAATAGGAACAATCGAATTGTTACAGAAACAATAGAGACAACCAGAGAAAAGGCCAAGAATTCAGTAGTTCTCCTCGTTGTCTCGCTCGTTCGGCGCGAGAATGTCTCTCGTTGTCGCTCCGAGGCGCCTTTATCTTGCTGTTCGCGCGAACATCGCCTAATGAATCCAGCCAGAGACAATGAACGGCCTCTTCTAGAGCGGCCGTCGGCATTGTACGCCGGGACAATTTCATTATGGGCCTCGTAGCGGGCTTTTTCCAAGACGTTGTCGCTGCTGATTAATTCAGACCCGTGGCCAACGCGTTGGAAACGCGCAACGAGTCCCTCCTTGGAGAAACGGCCGAGGAATTCGACCAGGACCAACCCCCCCGGTTGACCCAGGGGCTCGATGACGAACCGGAATACCATCCGCCTCCGTTTCCTCTTTCCAAGATAGATCGTGACGTCGTCGCTAAGGATCTCACGGAATGCCCGCGTATTGGATTCACAGAGCGAGATGGAAGTTCCTTCGAGAGGGTGGCGATCGCTGGAATGTCTTCGGGGCTCGGGTGAATCAGGAGTGTTTTTAAAGAAAGTTGGAATTGATAAGTTGGCGAGTGAATTTGGTATTCTTATGAAAAGCGGCTCTTCCTTCGAACCGCCAATATTGACGCGAGTTTATTTTCAATTTCGTTTCAATTTCAATTTGTTTGTTTATTTTTAGTTTAACTTCTATTGTAATTCTGTTTGTGAATATTAAGACATTTATGCAAAGAGTTATTATCGTGTTGTTGGTGAATCTCATTTGTTGCACTTTTGTTCCACGTATTTCGTAAATGAGTTCACGAATCAGGTTTAGATTCTGTGCAAAATAAAATAAATATAAAATTCCTTTGAATGTTTAATTGTATAACTAATAATAGAATAATTTACTTACTTATTACTGATTCAAAAAGTACATACAACATATTATAATATATTTAATAAATATATCGAAAAATATATTAATTTGTTACATGGTCCTCATCGATACTAAACTTTTAGACTTTTGATGATTTTAACCAACCAACGTATTAAAAATGTGTAGGAGTATCATACAGTTAATGAATTTTCTCTTCTTTTTTTTTTATTCTATGCATTTCATGTACAAATCTACGGAACAAAACTTTCACAATGAAGTAATCAAAAAATTATTAATTCATAAATCTTACAAATTATTTCTACGTGAATCTTAAACCATCACCATGTTTCCAACCAGACGAGCACATTTATAAACGGAGATGCATGTCCCAACATTTTAAAATTAATTACAAAATTCTCCCCCTAAATCTAAACCTTTATTTAAGTCCCGAAATTCGTGGCTGAATCCTAATTAATAATCATTACTCGACAAGGGTCGATTGGGATGAATTAAGGAGATTAGCGAGTCCGTTCTTTCGTCTTTCTATGTACTTTTCAACCCTCGACGGAAGACGAATCTCACACGTTACCGCGCAAAGAGGCCGATTAATTAATCGCAAAGAGGCTCCCGTGCCCGACACGAGGGAAGGAGGAAAGCTGACAAACAAACGGGGGCGACACACGATCTCACGTCCTAGCGATGATGATTTGTCTCGTACTTTCCGCAACTTTGCCGAATTAATGGCCACACCTGTAGAAACTGCCTTCTCGGCTGGCACTTCTCTCGGAGGATCGGCTCGAGAGGGATCAGAAGGAGTCCCGGTGCCTCTTCCAAAATAAATCACCGCCAGTTCTCACCCTCTTTTCCCTGCCCCTTTTCCTCTTCCTTGCGACTCCCTCTTCCTCCACGTTCCCTTTTGTCCCTGGCAAACGCGGCACGAGTAAATATTCAGTGCGTCCGCGTGTAACATTTATGATAAAGTTCGCCCGACGCTTTATTTATTATTCATGGAGGGGAGAAAAGAGGGAGAGAGAAAGTCGACCGGTTTTTCGAGGGCCACTTATACGCGCGGCGGTCGAATTAAAAAAGTTTCCCTTTAATTAATACCGTTGTCGGTTCCGAGTGCATTCGGGGCTTTCCGCGCGAGAGAAGGGTCGGTCGCTCGGCCGCGAGATCGGAAATTTCCTTCTCCTACCTCTCTCCGACCTCTCTGCTAATTTTTTTAAGGAATCTCGCTTTTTAATTAGATCGGCCCACCGTCGGGATATTAATTACCGAGTAAACAGGGCCTCGCCCGAGAAGGAGCATCGAGTGACTCGACGAAGATTCTAGCTGAATTCTTTGATCGAGCCACGCGCCATTAATTTCCCCTTTAGCTTATTAGGAACCAAGCGGCGAAACAACACGAAGAGCGTGCGAGAAAAAAAAAGAAATAAATTGTAATATCAGTGTCGCTTGATAGCCAAGATAAAAATAAAAAAAAAAAATGAACAACTCGTTGAATAAGTTTGTCGAAAATGGTTTCCTGAGAGATTTCTAATTAATCAAACGAATTAAGTTCGAGGTGATGTACTTTTTATTTTGTTAATTTCTTGATGCGGCGATGCAAGGTTTCAGACGTTCATCAGACGATATTAAAACGTTGAATACGAAGTGAAATCAAATATCCGCGCTGATGGGAGCACCGTTTAACGCGAAAGTTGGGGACAACAATGGCCGAGATGCGTCGGGCAGCATCATAAACATGCAATAATGCTTACCTCCGCCCTCGAGGGCTTTCATAAAAACTAATTCTTCCGTTTAATTTCGCCGCTTTATATCACGACGTTCTCTCTTATTACTACGCTTATCTTATCAAGCTGCCGACTCCCTTTCCTTCCTGCTCGTCTCGAAAGTATTGTATTGCACCATACAATCGATACCTAACGAGAAATTGACTCTTCGAACAGAACAGTATTCGTTCATTTAGAATCTTACATATTTATAAACGATTATTTTGAACGATCATTTTGTTCATCTTTTAACTCTTTCAGCGTTAAATTGCTTCTTGGAAACGTACATATGTGAACAGTTTGTTGAAAATGAAAACAATCTGATTTTCTGACCATGACCACACAAGAAGATTCAGAAATCATCTGTCATTGTAAATAATTTAGTAACAAATTTCCTTTCGGAAATTATCCTTTATGGAAATTATCAGCCAACGGAATAAATTAGCTATAACATATCATAATTAAATTGTTCCACGGAGCTATTGACACATTCTGACATCGTCAATTCATTTCAACACGTCGCTTCATTTCACAGCTGTGAAAGCAACATTTTAACATCTTTGACATTTTGAGAATTTTCAAAGAATTCAATTGCAAAGTCAAATAGCAAGATCAACAATTTTGGTACCAGACGTGCCAAAAAATTTCTTCCCTGTGAAAAAGCAGAAGACTTACCGTACTCTGCTCCTGATAGTCTCCAAATGGAATCCTGCCTCCACTTTCTCGTAATAGTCCTTCCACGGAATGGAAACTCATTCTCCCAAAGAATTTCACAATTTCTGCCTTTCTTAGCGTTGTCCGGGTTTCTTAGCTTGCCCGGCAGCAAGCTGTTTGTCACCTGGTTTATCGCTGGCGCCCCTCGTGAGCAGACGCTCGCCATATGAGTTACTCCGTACCGTGGAAAAACTTAATAAAAATAACGGTATTACGAAGGAGGAAGGAGCAAGGGCTGGCTCTCGGCAATTACCTTCATCCCCGGTGGCTGTCTGGTGAATATAACGGCCGGCCAGGCCGCGAAGAGACAGCCACGGCCCGTGGCCAAATATATCGTGGCAGATATTGTGCCAGCACGCTTCCACCTCTCCAGGCTTCGTGTCCCCGTGTGCTCGTTACGCGATATATTCTCCAGCCAGTCGATTCTTATAAACGGTGCCCCGTATCTCGTTGACAGAGGGGGGGCGCGATCGCTCGACCATGGGATTACGCGGTGAATTGACTCCGCTTGCGGTGCCACCCTTCCCGAAGAATTCTGGGAATATCGCCGCCGTTAATTAAAGGATTATGTTATGAGTCTTGTTACACCGACGAATATTCTAAATACTTTCTTTTTTTTTTTTTTGTTTCTTTTCGAGTCTCGTACCATGGGATCAGGGAATATTTACGATGATCGTACATCGGATCGTCTTCTGTTAAAAATGATAAAAATTGCAGCTAGATCAACTTTATTCTTTAATGACTCGAATTTTTTGGACGATTGTTTAGTTAACCCTAATATTGATGACTTAGTCTCTTTGATCTAATTTAGCAATACTTGGATAAATTTAATAATAATTTTTATAGCCAAGTGATCATTATTGTAAAATTTAGTACAGTTTTAGTAGTTTTAGTACATGATGACTTTGGGCAGAAATTTCATAAGAATTAATTAGTTTATTTGGACAAATTCCCTTGAAGGATTAAAGTCATAAGAATTTTATTTTTTTTATTTATGGTAAAGGTCAGTTTGTTTAAAAGTATCAATGACGTGTGATGCCACTTTGTGTGATTTTTAAATGATCCGAATTGCCAATGACACAACTTCAATGCCTCTTACTAACCACTGTCACGAATGATATAACCTAGATGACCCCGTGATCTTTAACTGACCTTGAGAGTATATTTAGAGTCTCAGGATTCTCCTCCATCTTTAAACGGGCTCGAAAGGCAATAACGCCACTTTAAGTACCTTTAGGTGATGTTATATATGGCCTTTATCCCAATAACTCGAAATGTTTCCTACGTGTTTCTTCTTAGTTGATTTCCATTGGGAAAAATATTCGCGAGGGCTGACCTTTGGGGAAGGTTCTTATTCTCTTCAAAAACAAGAATTCGTAAGATCTAGCTTGTCTTGAAAATTACCCTATTGAAAATTGCACTATCAACAAGTTGTCTATAGAAAAACTAAGTAGTTCACGTCCACGTGCAATTTTTCTTTTTTTTTTTACTACTTCAAACTTCCAAAAAATAATTTAACAATTTTGGATTATTTTTAATAGAGTTTTTATTATAGAGCACTTAAAAGAACAAAAATGTGCTTTGAGAAGTTCACGAATGAAACAATTCAAGTTGCCCATAGAAGGTTAACCCTTTAAGTGTTACTAAAGTATTGCACAGATAATCTTATAATTATATAACTATGAATTTTTATGCGTTTGTAGCAAAAATTAAAAGTACAAAATTGCACGAAATACATATAATAAAAAGAAGGTGTATAAAGTTTATCATGTAATACATTTTCTTAACCAGATTCTATTTCTTTTAATTTTCAGTTTTGAAAATATATAAATTTGCACGAATATCTGCAGTCTACTTATAACGAATAACAAAACAATCAGTTTTTAAAGTACTTAGCAGAGTATATAAAAATGTTCCGATACGTTGAAAATAATTTACAAATGAATTCTCTTCGATCAGTACTAAATTTTTAGACTTCGGACAATTTCGAATACCCAAAAGAGTATCACGATTTGAATTGAAAAATTGTCAGATTATTGTAAATCAAAAATTTCGAAATTTCACGAATCCGTTCGGTCGCATTTCAAGGCAACGCACAGTATCATTTTTCGAATTATTACGTTTCCCGCCATTTATGACTATTTAGCGCAACGAAGGATTATAACGTAAAAGGTATCGGCAACGACGTTCTGAAATTTCAAAGTATGATGCAACGCGAGAGGAAAGAAAAGGAAAGTGGAGCGCGATTTTCCCACAAAATTTCAAAGTACGACGCAACGCGAGAGGAAAGAAAAGGAAAGTGGAGCGCGATTTTCCCACCGATATCGAGGCCTCCGTGGAAAGATAATCGAATCGGTTCCCTGGAGGGCCGGTTAACCCGGCTGTCGGACCATGGCATCCCCCATCGCGGGACGGGACCGGAAGCGAGTATAATCACCGGTGTTCGCGACCAGTAATTTTCGGCGGAGGAATTTACGGTAGCGATAAATCGAGCAATTATCGCGATAAAACGCGCCGCGGGGAACGAACTGGCGCGAACTACCACGGGAAAAAAAGAAGACCGCCGGACCGAATATACGAGCAACGAGAGGGACTCGTGGAATAAGAGAAAATAACGAACAGGGAGAGAGTGCCATTCTCGCGCGAGATAAAAAAATGGAAAATGGACCTAATTATTGGCGCCAATTATCAGGAAGTCGGTCAAGGGTCGGGCGCTCGGATGCGATTTAGATAAACATCTGCTGGCGGTGTTGCCGTTTGAAAAATCGAAAAGATCGTTCTTCTTCTTTTTTTGTGTGGGAACAAAAGGAGGACGTACGCAGCTACGACGTCTGCCGGTTCTCGGTTAAGATACGAGTGACCGTATTTTAGAATTACAGCTGCAAGGATCGCCGACAAATATTTGCCGTCCTTTCGAGTCGGGACAGAGGTGACATTGTCGCGTGTAATTCTCGGATTTATGGGGAATGGCCAAAAGAGGTGGGGAGGGTGCGACGTGATACGTCCTCGGTGGTTTTCTCGAACGAATTGAGGTGGTTTTAAAGGCGTTTTTTTTTGGGGGGGGGGGGGGAACGCGAGGTTGCTGGCTAGTTTGATTAGAAAAGTGTAAACTTTTGTGTGCCGTGTTATGCGATTTATTTGTTTGAGAGGAGAGAGCAGAATTAAGAAAACACATATAGAAGAGGACGAGAAACGAAATTGGCGAGGAAGAGGAGCAAAAATAAAAATGAAAAATATGAAAAAAGGAGGAGTAAAAGGAATCGAAACAGAGTAAGCTAAAATAAAAAGAGGATATAATGGAAAGGGGATGTATTAAAACACACGTAGAAAACGACAAACGTCAGTTTGCAGACGTTCGCAGACGAATTGAAAAGAAGAAAGTGGAATCTTTAATCTGAAACCACTCCTTCGGGAAACACGGCGTACAACGTTGAATACAATGTAACCAATCAGATATCGATAACAGCGTTCCATTACTAACAAGAATCGTATCCGCGGAACGGATTCGTTGGTCGTCGTGTTTCATCCAGCCGCGTGATTAATATCCGGCCGCGATTTTCATTAGCAGCGTGAGATTTTTCGAATCGACCGCGGTATTGTTATTTGATTGGCCCGGAAATCGGTTTCGTTTATCGAAAAAAAAAAAAAGAAAAAAAGAGAAAAATGAAGAGAACGTCAGATCAATTTCAGCCAGACACGTCCAACAATTAAATATATAACGCCCGCGTTTTTTCTCTTTACGGTGACAATTTTGGATGAACCGTCGCGCGGTTCCAATTTCGGACGAACAGGAATTTCGCAGTGTCTTTTTTCCCGTGGCGAGATCTAAAACCACTCGCGGCTACCTCGACAAAGAATCGTATTTTTAACTGTCCCTCTGCTGCTCCTTTTTCCTACGAATTTTTCACGTTGAGAGAGAAAGAGAGAGAGAGAGAGAAAGCTTTATACTTTAATTCCGTTATTTTTTGATCTCATCTTTATTTCTAGCAGTTTAGACGTGTACGCTCTACGTTCATTTGCTCCAAAATTGAAAATTTTCAATAACGTAACTTTTCAATTTTTAATTTTAAATGATACTAAGGTGAAATAATATGTTAATGTATTAACAATTGTATTATAACGTACAATACGTATTATGATATGGAATAATGATTCGTTACGAACATGCAACTTAAAAATTGTACCGGATGTATATCGCGTTGGACAATAAATATTGAGAGTAAAAAATGTCCTAAGGCTTTGGAGCAGAAAAGAAACAAAAAAATCTCAATCTCGGTTAAAGTAGAATTTCTTACAAGTAGATGCACTATTTCCTGTTTTATGAAAAAACAGGAGTAGTATATTAGCCCAGTTGCATCACAGGCACGTTAATACATAGCTTAATATTATTATTAATTAATGCAAGTGACTTCTTATCAAAAACTGCTCGCATCACACAGATAATAACTTTTTGTCATTAAAACTATCAATCGACAGTTAAATAACAATTTAGAATAATTTCCAGTAATGTTATTTTAATTAACAATATTTTTAATAGTCATACTCGAGCAAAAAGGATATTTTCATGACACAAATTATTTTTAATCAAAGGTAAAATTAAAGTAACTGACATTGATCAGATCATTTGATATTATGTACATTGTACTCTCCTATTCTGATATTTCATTGCAATTAGTCAGAATTAACAGAGAACAGTTAAAATCTTTAAGTCGATATTTGACAAATTATGATACACGTGGACGTGTGCAATTTAAATCATCCAATTTAAGTTGTGAGTTAAGATTACGAACGTTCCTCGGTACATGTTTTTATTTCAACAAGTTTGCGTTCGTTTATTACACCAACGCTCGTTCATTTGTCACAACCGCAGTCTCAATTACAAATTCGTTTGGCAAGTCGACGATCGCCAACGAAAAGGAAAAGAGAACGGCGAGTCGAATCAGTGAAGAAACAACGAAACTTGCTCACAACCAGAAATCGTTCGCGAATTGATTTCGATGCGCGTGCTGCGTAATTTCGCCTCCTGATTCCCACCCACCGCCGTACTCCAAATATTTTTCCGGCTCGCTGCACCCCAAAGCCGGAAATTTAAAAGCTCCGGCACACGGCCGGCCTACGCCGAACGCTAATTGTCAGGCTCGATGATCCGCGATCCTGCCCGTGCCCGATAATCGAATTTCACGATTGCGCCACGCAACGATGCGTGGCCGTACACGTTTTCGTTCGAATCATCCGACCATTCGTTTCGCAATTCACACTGAATTTTGCCCCGACGTTTGCTACTAAATGGCGAAACGATGCCGCGTGTCTTTATTCTTGTTGCTTCCAACGAGACGAGCACGAACCCATTTAAATCCTCGCGTAGACAATCGAGAATATTCGCAATGGATTTTCACGCATCTCTTATCTCGATTTCTCTCTCGTTTCCCTTTGTTTTGTTTTACAATCTTTCATGTGAAATCGTCCCTATTGTTGGATTGTTGCCTCTGCTAAAAGAATCGGCGCAATACCATTAATAGGCATTGAAATATTCAACGTACATTATAATTTGATCGACGATATTTAAAATGAATAGACTTGTGCAATTACGTTTCTGTCCAAAGAGAAATCAATGTTAATTTTGACAAAAATACTCGTATATTTCACGAGATTGTTAAGAACAGAAAATTCAAAGCCCGTCGTTGTTTGAATTGTGTTAAAAATTGTGTTTTGAAACTTGTAATAATACATTCATGTTAAAGCGTGATAGAATAACTATGTAGCGAACTCGTGTAATGACGAATGCAAAAGAAGAATTTGTTTCTCTACGAGATTCAGAGCTGAAATCAAATTATTGATAATTAAACGATATGTTTGATTCCGTTTTTAACGAAACTTTCGTAACGTGTTTGCTAATAATATTTGCGAATTTGCGAATTTACATATCGTTCAAAAGTTACTATAAATATCTGAAATTGTACATTTCAGTTATTCCTGATTATTCAACAAACGTTTGACATTTAAATTTCGTGCACATATGCTCCGTTTTAAAAACGAAGATCGACACACACGTGTCCAGTGAATTCTTGGAGGAATTCACGAATGAGTGTCCGATTGCTAACGCTAGGGTTGATCTGGGGAATTCTAGCTGCAAGTCGTATTACACGACAGTGGAACCAGTTGTTCCGGAGAGTTCGAGTCGCAATGAGAAACGAGCACGAAAGAAGAAACGACGAAAAGTTTCTTAGGGAGACACGGAAATAAAACTTCGTCCCCCCCGGTGAGAAAATAGGCTATCTGGAATTCGAATTGCGAGAACGAAAGAATCAAAGATCGAGCTACAAAGGACGATCGCCTTTGAAAGAGGGGCACGGACTGCGTGCAAGCGTCGAAAACTGGACTAGCGAAGGGGCGAAGTTTCTTTTCTAAAGAAAAAATAACGAGAAGAAAGAGAAAGTTTCGATTGAAAAAAAGTTGGAGCTCGCGGCGAGTTTTGCAGCAATTAAACCCGTCGGGAAAGGTCGCGGAGGTCGGACGAGAAATATCATCCGTCCGTCGGCTTTTGGCTTGCAAATTCGAAACTTTCCGCGAGATTCGAACAAATCGTAAACCGACTTGACTGTAAATAACGCGGCGACGGCACAGCGGGATTTATCTGCGGGTTTCTCCGAGACGACGATATCCTTTTCAGAAGGGAGGCCACTATTTTTCAAAGTTTGCCGACGCGACGGGAACTCGAGCGCCAGCGTAACTCGATGTCGATTCGTTCGTCGATGAATCGTCACCACTTTTCAACTTCCGTTCCTTTCGATTCTTCGCCACGACACTACGAAATATAATAGAAAGTGTCGGAAGTCAAATGGATGACACGACTGGAATGATCAAAACACGTATTTTTCATTTGTTGTTACACTGTAAGTTTCTAATTACACTGTAACATAACCGTCTTCTAAGTATATATTATTAGCATCGATTCGAAAAGATATTCTAACACTTGTGAGTAAGACAATACTTACGTGCGTATAATATTTATTAGTTTATAACGACTCAGTCTAATTTCAATATACATTAATTTCACATTAATTTCGCAACCGATACCACTATTTTGTAAATATTTCTAATTTCAATTGTTATAAAAACCACGAGCAAAGGAATCGTAAATATCTTTATGACTACGTCGAATATCGCTGTCTGACCAACAACGATCCCATTCTACTTCCACTTGTATAATGCAACTATCCTGTATCGCATAAATATTTCTAATTTCCACGAGAAAATACGAGCAAAGGAAAACCGTAGATGTCTCTACGTCTACAAATATTGATTGCTACGTCGAATATTACAACGAGCAAATCTACTTTCGCCTGACAGTGCGTATTTTTTCGCTCAAATTCGATTTTCAACGAGTTCTCCCCAATTCCGGCGAAATTTTGCTCGCCTGCTCCCTCGGACGAACGACGTGATTTCACTGCGAAATACCTCTCGGTCCCGGTTTCTGCGAGTCGGGACCACGAGGGACGGAATCGGTGGAGTGACCCTCGGCGTTGTGCACGCTGCGCCCGCAGATCTGCGTTTCGTCGCAATTCGAGGGACCGAGAGGGACGCAGCAAGATGCCAGGAACCTGGACTCATCGATCTACGACAACCCTCGACGAAAGGGAGGCAAATTGGGTTATCCTGGCAGAAACGTCGTGCTGGCAACTGCGTTCCCAGCGACGCACACGCGTCTGTCAGACAGTCCCTTCACGTTGTCACCGGGGCAAAACTAACCTTTGGTCAATTATTGTTATATGCTCGCTGCAGGCAGAAGCTGGGGAGCCTTCCTGATAACGTTGATGTGCCAACGAGTTCCAATTTCATTCCGGCTGCTGCTAACCTGATCGTTTAATCAGAAAGAGGATGCTACGAACCGGATGAATATTTAATTCTCGATCCTTGTAGAAGCGAACTGTGTGAACAATTATATCACAACGAAGCGAATACAGTCAAGAAAAATGCTCGCAATGTGTTCATTTTATGTTCACAAGTCGAGTTCAATGCATGCATTTCATGTGCAAGTTTCATCAAGTTTAATGCATTTTGTACGTCAAGTCCGATATTTAAGTTTCGTTTCGAATATTATTCGAGAGTGAAAATGTTTCAACGAACACAGCTGCGGTATGTTCGTTTTAGACGAGACTAGTTTGATGTGTATATTTTATACAAATGTTCAAATTTTCGTTTCATAGATTTCGAAAAGTAAAAATATTGCAGTTATATTAATTTCACTCGAACTAGTCTCGAATCATTCATCAAAATTCGAGAAATCATACGAATGAATTGCTTTGAAATCTTTAAAGATAGGTTTTATCACTGAAAGTGATTTTAGATGCAACGAAAATTAGCGATTGGTTGATTTGGGTCACGTGATTCGCGAGGGGGCGTGGGGTAGACCTCGAGTAGGAGTGGCGTTGTCTGGTACCGAGCGATCGCGTCTGTAATTTCTTTCCTATCGATTCAAATGTTTGCATATCAATAAAAAGTCGTTTCTTTTGCTGTTTTTTAAAAATCTCTGACATAAATCTCTGATATTGAAAAGGTACGGAATATACTTGTGAGGCGCTCGATTTCTAACAATTAAATAGAGGAAAGCAGGCTGAAAAAATACATTTTTATGTGTCACAGAGTCTAAATCCGAACGATGGCAGAACGTTGACCTCGGCAACGTGCATCAAGACGAACGAGAACTTGGATCTACGTCCTTTTCTATATAATTACCGTCTACCGAGTGATTTATACCTTTCATTTCTGGACAGCAGCTGTGTGAGGAAATCTCCTCGTCGTCCGAACCGACGTTCCCGGCGATCCTCGAGGATCCGGGGGTAGACGGTCGGCGACCTCCGCGCGTTCACGACGATGCAGAAGCAAAAAAGGCCGACCGATGGCCAAGGGCGAGCTGACAAATGGATGGGATTTAAGCGGCGCAACCACCGGGGAGAACGCGTTTTTCATCGGACGGAGGGGGGCAGGAGGGTAGCGTTTCTCTGCTTTAAGTAATTGCATCGCGCAGACATTGGTCTCTCGCGAAGAAAGAGCGAAGGGGGAAAGGAAGAGGGAGGGAGGTCAAGGAGAATTCGAAAGCACAGCGAAAGCAAACGTCCCACGACTTGGACATACCGTGGAAATCTTTATCGATGAGATCCATCGATGTATAAACTCCTGATGCCCATCCCTTCCGAACTCGTTCGATCCCGACCAATGCCGAGTGGAGAGAGAAGGGATGAAACATGGGAGAACATGTTGGAGGAAGTTGTGCTCGGTCAGGTCGCGAGAGTCGTAGAAAACGACACGTAAGGCAAAATGTTTTCGGTGGACGAAGGGTGGTGATCTTTCTTGGCCGCAGGGTGCGACGCACCCCTCCGTCGAAGCCATTAGGAAGACACGAGGAAAATAATGATGGGACAGCCTGTTCGTTTACCATAACTCTCTCTTTCTCTCTCTCTCTCTCTCTCTCTCTCTCTCTCTCGACACCGCCTTGGATTTCGTATCTAACGAGGGGATCTCGCAAGGTGTTGTAGGCACACAGATTTTAATGACACTTCTCGTCGTTGAGTGGATGTTTCTCGCAGAAGAATATTATTGCGTCGAATTCGATTGTTTGTTGACAAAGGATTCTGAGATTTGCAAGGGTGAAAGCGACGATCTGCGATATTAAACACGAGAGACACTTGATTGTAGATTAATCTCAGATTTCTTTCCATTAGAACGTGAGAGGTTCCCAAAAACTCGAAGTGAAATATATGGCTTTTAGAAACAAGCTTCTTTACAATATTCAATATTCAGATATAAAAAAGAAAATCTCGAACTGCTTCAACAATTCATCAACATATCCCAAATAAACAATTTCCTAATTATACGATTGTTGTACGATTTTCTAATCCCCGTTCACCGACATCTAAATAATCGACAAAGCTGCAGATTCGTCGCAACTCGTCGGAATTCTCCCTCGCCGAGCCGGGAGGTCCTGTTAGTAGAAAGAGCGTACCTAGTCGGCCGCGAGTAATCCCTAATAATTCCGCGTGATTTACCTCCGATGGTATCCGCGGCCGAGTTCGATTCACCGCGAAATTGTTATCTCACGGTCGCGTCAATGTCGTCGAAGACAAAACGTTTCGGCCACGGCCGTGACTGACCCTCCCTGCCATGCTGGATCCATTAGGAACCATCGAGACACGAGACGGGGAAAATAACGACAGATTGATCTCATCGGTTTCCGTAGCCGCAAAGCTGGGTGGGAAAGTTCTTAACGACTCTGCCGTCCGAGTCACGAAAAGGAAGCGCCGATAAATAGAGAGAGAGAGAGAGAGAACTAAGGATAGTTTAAACGCAAGGTAACGCGAATTTCGTAAGAAGCATTAACGCGCGCAATAAACGCGGCGAAGGAATTTGTTGGAAACGGCAAATTGTTGGAAACTGCTTGCGGAAGAACTATCAAACAAACTGGAATATCGGTGTACAGAAAACTCATTTTGGCGTGAAACGAACCGACTTTAGGATTCTTCTAAAGTTCCTGCGACCGGAAGGCACAAAAGACTATTTTGCGGTTTCGAAATATTGATACAGTCTCAGTTGGTTTTATCACACACTCCGTATTTGTCCCTTTCATTCACCCTCGTGAAGTATTCGCGGCGTGTGAAGTATTGCTGGAATTTTTACATTCTACGCCGTTGGCTGAACCTAACCTAAAATTGGCGCCTAAAGGAGCTTCCGAGATACTGTTGACGCCTATGGGCACTCATTGTACATTGCTCGAGTCAAACTAAACGAATATTATCGACAATAATTGCAGGAGATCTCACTTGAATCAGACGTGAGGTTTCTTGAATTCTAATTCAAGAAACATGGTGTAACATTATGTATTAATCCATGTTTCGAATAGTACTATATTTTACTAGATTGTTAGATAATATATTAGAAAAGTTTGAAAAATTATTGTTAAATTGTTTATATGTGCACTAACAGTTCAATATAGAATACGAATAAATTTAGTATAATACTTTTATACTCATAAAACTCAACACTCTTCGTCCCCCTTTTTTTGAATGCCTTAACATTTTTAGGATGAATATTCGCCATTTTTAGGATGAATAATGCACTAAATACGAAATACAAAATTTACGTCAAAGTATTGCTTCAAATTTGCACTTATAACTTGAAGTGCAAAGAAAAAACAATAATGTTCCAAATCTGCTATCTGCGTATATTCTTGCAATGAAACATTTTCCAAACCATTCACGTGCGTAGTTTGATAGCCTTCTGCACACATTGCTTTTCTCACGAGCCGATTGTATAATTTTAAAAAAGTCAAATTGACCGATCGCGGTAGGTAAATAGAACAGGTACACATACTTCTTGGGAAGAGAAAACAAATAAGAGCAAAAGTAAATTTATTACAAACATATTTTAAGAAAAGTCGTAAAGATAAATATAGCGTCGTATGTAGGAAATTGCACGCAAAAGTTTGAAAACGTTTTGGTTTGACTGGCGGTGGTAAGTT
>KQ435706.1:2151697-2162317 GCA_001276565.1 Melipona quadrifasciata
AGAGATCTTCCCAAATACCAGAATTTTCGTTACGTCCGCGGCGAGTGCGGTGCTTCAAAGCTCCAAAGCTCTCCCCCAGATGTCTGGTGGAATTTTAACAACACCAGGTCTCCGACGAACGGAGGACTGAAGGACAATCCAGCGGCGGAAATGTCGCGATAATTATTTAACCGTGAGTACTCGCGGCTCGCGACGCCAGGCGCAAACGGATCCTTGAAAAAGCTAGACCGAATTACGGCGTGTGCGCGCGCATACACACAAGCGTCAAAGACGCGTTCTCTGCGTTGCCAACCGAACCACGAAAATTACCAACTTTCATTACCGGCGCGCGTTCTCTCGCGCGAGCGTGTTTCCAAGCCGCGAACGAGCGGTCAGTTTCTCTCTCTCTTTCTCTCACACACATACACACACACGCGCGCCGTGGAGATGAAAGAAGCGCGTTTTAAACCACGCGTTTCACTGTCAGGGCACTGGCGATGCTTCCTCGTTTTTCCTTTCAGCGGTGCTCGCCAGCCGTCTAATTAATTAAATGTAAACCCAACTCGCCGTTTCTGCTCTCTCATCCAGCGGCGGTCCGCCGTCTGCCAGCCTCTTTAGCCCCGTCTCTCCCTCCCTGCTGTCATCGCTCCGTCTTCCCTTCGTTCTTCGTCAACCTTCGCCTCCTACGGATTCGTTTCAGATTCGAGGCGAGTCGAGCTTCGGAAATTCCCGGTGTCACTTATTTGCGTTTACTCAAGGGCCGTGTCTTCGCCCAACGCAGACGTTTAATTGGCCTCCGTTGCATCCCTTCCTTCTTCGCGAGCGACGACCGAGACGACGATCCCGCTCGATCGTTCCGCGATCCGCGATTCGGCTAATTAGTCGACTGTGCTTTGCTCGCGCTGGCTCCAGATTTCGATTCTGTTGTGCAGACATTGTTTTCGAGAGATGGATATTCTATTTTCGTTTGAAGATCGTGACGAGGAATTCGGTTGATTGCTAAGACGAGCAATATTTTAACGTGTCATGAAATTTTTCTAATTTTGTAATTTTCTGAGAGGATTAGAAAATGCTGAGTTTGAATTTAGGCGTAATATAGTCTAGGCTTATTCTGCTGGGCAGCAAGATTTTTCAAATTCTAAAGGAAAACCATGTGCTTCTAAAACCAAATGAAACGTTTTATTAACGTGTAACAAATTGATAACTTGACTATCTCTATAAAAGATAGAAAAATCACTTCTTACCAAAATAAATCCGTAATTTTTTTATTATATATTTAAAAAAAATTTTTTTTTTTTTAAGGTGAAATTTAAATTAAAATTAATAAAATTGCTTTTTCCTTATATGTTGATGTTTTGCTAAAAGAAAATAGGTGAGAAGAAACTTTTGGCTCACCCTAGTAGTAAACTTGATGTATCAACCTCTAAAACAGGAAGCTAATTTTAACTTGTAAGCTAAGTTTAACGTGTTCATTCTAAAGAAATTAAGAATATGACTCGTCTCAATTCCACTTTCAAGAGATCACTCGTTGCTTTACCTCGCTACGTGGTAAATCAAACAATAGGTCGTTTAATAAAAATGTAACAAACTCGCTAAAACTAAACTCATATCCGGCAATGGCTGAAGAGGAACCCTCGAGCCGAAAAATTACATATTCAAGGTACATATCGCTTGACCGCTTTATCTCTGCCCGCAGCAGGCAATTACTTACTCTGGCGCGCCTCCAGACTTTGTCCCCGCTTCGTAAAGCGCGGGCATCAGTGGCATCTCTTAATCCCATAAAAGGGGTGAATCGCGAGTTATAGTCGGACAAGCCTAGGCCGCGCCTCAGGCCGGCGTTTTAAGCCAACTAGCGACAAAATGCGAAACCACCCGGCTCATTATCATAAGCGTACATCGCCGACTATTAGCCAATTCTCCAGATTTTGGAACGAGGCCAGTCCGAAGAACAAGACAATGCTGCACCTCCTGATATTGTAAAATTCAACTCAGTGTTCCGCTGTCTCGAATTCTCGAATTTTCTACAGAGAGAGTTACGTATCCAAATTTGCAATAAACGACGATTCAGTACATAATTTTCGTGTTAACGTACGTTGATTGTTTCTAATTTGCAAAAGACAGTCTTCCAAACTAATTAAAAATAAAAAATTTCTCTGGAAGTGTTGTACATTAATAAAATCGAGCTTATAATTCGAAACCTTTCGTGAGGATTGAAAAATTCTTCTACGAACAAGTGTTTTTGTCATTGAAAGTGATTTTAGCGGGGGTAACCCAGAAAATCGGGCCTCTTCAGGTGCAACGCTGATGCAACGAAAATTAGCGATTGGTTGATTTGGGTCACGTGATTCGCGAGGGGGCGTGCGGTAGACCTCGAGTAGAAACGCCTGTAATTTGTTTTCTACTGATTCAAATGTTTGCGTATCAATAAAATATTATGGCAGAAAAGTCGTCTTCATTTCCTAGTCGGAACAGTCGCTTCTGGGCCTCTCAATGAGACAAATCGTACTGGGGTACAAGTCGTGCAGTTTTTGTGATGTCTTTATATCTCTGACAGCAAACAATCCTCCCCGTAGTGACCATCCAAATCCTCCGCTCTATGAAAAATTTAATTTACATTTAAATTAACTCAACTTGTTTGAGATTTAATTTGAATTTAGAATTAATTCCATATCGCTGAGTCGTAATTGATCCGTACGAATTTGAACTAAATTTTCATATTCTCTACTTTCATTTATATTCTTATTTATATTTCACGCGATAGAAATTGTAAAATATAGAATTAAATTAGAATTAAATGTTTAAATAAGAATAGACAACTACTGCGTTGTGAAACACGGTGAATGATGCTATAATTCAAGGCGCGAGTTTGTGTGTTCGCGTTGCATGACGGAAGTCGAGGGCCGAGGACAGGGAACAGGGGCTGTCGTTTGAATCCGGACTCCTCCGAGGCCTTCGGGGTGAATTTGAAACGATGGATAGCGAGCTTGGGGTTGGAATCTTCGTGTATCTTTTTTTCATACGGTCTAGTGAATTGATGGCCGGTTTGTGGGTCAGTTTCAACGGGGAAGAATTGGAAATGAACATTGTCGGAGTTTACCTCCGACAGAGGTTATATTTTATAGAATATCTCGGATATTCGCTAGTCCATCGATAACCCATCGAGGACCAAGCTATGTTCACCCAACTTTTTTATTTGTTGTTTATTTAGTCTCGTACACGTCATCCATTCGTCATCAACGATTTTTCGTACAACGTGAATGAACAAAAGATCGACTGAGCACGATTCCTCGGAAGGTTAAGCAACTTTCTCTTTCAGTACGCTATCGCTCGAATTTCCGGTCACATCGCGGATCAACGACTTTTTCTCGAGGCAGTCTCGGCCATTAAGGCGTAATTCGGTCATTAAACGAACTTCGTTCTTTGACTCATTCTTGACACGTTCCTTCTACTTTAAATGCGCCATAAAACCGATCCTCGATCACAAAAGCGACCTTGTGTGGACTCTTCCTCTATCGATTGTTGACCCTAATTGACCTATTCCACGAAGAGTTACACCCCTCAACCCCGTTCAAATTTGATTCTTTATGAAATCACTGTCCTCCAGGGCTACACGTAATTGAATGCTTAATGAGAAGTTTTTCAACTTTGATATTAAAACATATTGGGGGAGGGATATCGGAGTTGTTAATTCGGTGCTTAATTTTTCACGCGGTTTAACGAACTTTGTTCATAAGAAGTTTCTTTAATGCGAAGGCCTCTTCGTTCCCTAACATCCACTCTTTATTAATCGACTTTATCCTCTCGCGGAGAGACCTTTCTCGATGTACGCTGTCGCTCGTAAGTATATAGCCATTTTCAACAATTTGCATCAAAATGGAAAACACAAATGGGAAAGCTCACTCTTCGAACAATTATCATAGAAATGTTCGTATTAGAAGGAACATTCTGAAATTTCATTAACGAAACGGGATTCTCGTGGTCTCTATTATCGCCAAAGTATGAAACTGTTACAAAAATTTGTGAAATGTTAAATATTTATCGTCGAGCAGACGGCTTCTCAAAATTATTTACGGAGGCAAACAAAATTTCAATCCTCCCCCCTGCCCCGTGGATTGAAATTAGCGTTCATTCCCGTGGTCACGGAAGGTATGGTTTCCAGGTTAAGAGATTGACTTCCAATATCATCCTCGATGCTTCGTCGAACAAGCACCGGCGTCCCTCGCGTGTCTCACGCTCCGTTCGTATCTCGGCACGACTCGCCAAGATTTCCCCCTTGTATCGCAAAGGAAACGTCCCTCCCTCCCCAACCCCTCACCCCCCGTCAGACTAAATACCTCTGAGAACGAAATTTTCCGTAATTAGAGAGAAAGCGGCCCCTTTGATCTCCCCTCCGTTGCGGAGGAGCACCGCGAACGAGCAAAGAGATTGCCCTCGCAACGATCGATCGAAATAATTGCGCGGCCCCGAAATTTCCATAACGCGATGGAGCGGCTGCCTGTTGGTTTTCCTGTTGGCTCGCAATTTGCCACAATTTAAGCACCGACCCTCACTCAGCCCACGTGTAACGAGTATCTCTCTCCGGTAAACGCTTCGTATTATCAATTAGGCTTCGTCGGGTAGCTCCGTGCCATGTAAACTCGATTATTTCTTATCGCGTCGATGCGTGGGAGGGAGGATTCGCCCTTCGCGTCTCCTCCAGACATCGTGGAATTCACACTCTGATAGAAACGAGTAGTTCTGTTCCCGTGGGAGAGGAGGTAAGTCGATGGCTGGTTATTAAAAGGAAAGAGGAGCTTTCGAGTAAGCACAGGGTGTTAATTTTAAGTCGAACGTCTACGTTACTTTGACTGCTATTAATGTTAATAACCAAGTAGGTGTAGCGGCCTGGGATTCCTCAACTACGAGTTTCGAACACTGACTGGCACAAGCCGCAAGTGGTTGCGCGCCTAGCGTCGAGGTTAAGCAAGCAGTGTGCGGAACTCCGCTAGGATGGGTGTCGGCCCAGCCTTGGCGAGTAGTTGCAACAACAAGCGTCTGGGGTAAGGAATAGCTGCCATCAGCAGGCCCCACTGATGAGTCTAAACGAAACGCACAAACGCAATTCTCTCTCTCTTCATCACGACTTCAAAGTCCATTCGTCCTTCCAACATCCTTACCTTCCTAACTTCCGACATAGGATTTAAATGATTTTGAAACTTCGCGACTTTGACGTCACTAAGAAAAAATTTTTCTCAAGAATTTTCAACATATCCAAATTTTCTGTTAGTCGATGTTTCGTTCAATTCAGATTCTAACATGTTACGTGGCAATCGTGAAATTAAATTTTGAACTGCCAGACAAGATCAAACGTGAGATTTAAACCGTGTAAAAATTTAGAAATAATTTCTTCGAAACAACCTCTCACAAGGTAATCAAAGCGATAACCAATAAGCAGTTTACGCTCTACAATTGACACATGACAAGATGTTCGTCTGCAATTTCCTGGCTCGCCGCCCATTTCACTCGAGAAGCAGAAAGAAGGAAGAGAGAAGGATATTAACCGTAGGATCCTCGAAGCTAATATCCCGGCGAAAGTTTCGTTTCAACCGCGACCTCACCACCGCGAGAGTATTGCGAAATATTAACACCGATATTCAACCATGAAAATATCACTCGAACTCTCTTTCAGGAGTTCAGGCCTGTTCAAAGTCTGAAAACTCTCCGGCGAGTTTCCCACTTCTGGTCGAGTTTGAATTCTCCAAGACGACGACGTCGGCCGGTCGGCGAATAGATTTCTGAAAGTTCCAGTTTGCGCCCCTCCTTTCCCTTTGGAGGGAGTAATTAGAGAGAAGAGTCGCGAGGAGGGGCGGCGCGAGTTCGATTCCTCCCTTGGAACCACTCCGTCGCGAACAGTGGCCCAAGTTACGATGAAAGGTGGAGGGAGAGAAAAAAAGTAAACTTTTAATTTATTTAAAATCCCCCGTGATATTCGAGGCGAGGCGAGGGGAGGCCCCCGCTCGCTAATGAATTCTTATTCGATCCCGAAATTAAAGAGGTCGCGAGGGGCGGCGAAGGAAAGAAGGGAACGCGGTTGGAAAACTCGAAGCTCTGGGTAAGCTCGGCTGAGGGGAAAAAGCGGGCGAAGGGAGGGAGGATATCGTGTATCAGAAGTTACGTTTATCGTATGAAACGCGCAGTTTTCGAGACTGTGGGTAAGTTTACCCTTGTACAGCTTCCCTCGCCACCCTCCGTTTCTCTCGCGCGGCTCTCGACGATCGCGCGTTTCGATCGATCCGCGATGCCCTTCGTCGCAACGTACAGCCGAGTGCCGACCACCTTTCGGGTTTCAACGTGTATTAACTTTCGGAAACGGAAGCCTTCCTCGGGGGAAATTGCTGTCACGCGAACGAGAGAGCCGAAACGATGCAGTCGAATATCTGGTTATTGGCGTAAGCTCCCCCTTCAAACGACTGCGATTGTCGAGGTTATATTTCCACCGGATTTTATAGTTCGTTACTCACTTAGGTATCTTTGTGAACACACTGTAACGAGATCCGAACACTGTACTGAATACGGCAAAATTTGGAACCAATTCAAAAATGTGTACAGAAGCTACAAAACATTTATTACAAACATAACGTAACTTAACACGCTTAAAGATACAATATAATAATGGTATAATAATATATATCAATTATTTATATTATATTTACGTTATAATACAAGCTACGTATATTTATTTTACACTAAAACAAATATAACAACGATCGCAAGTGCTATTGTGCATAAATAGTTGGACACCCAGTGTAATTCTATGAAAAAGATTGGTATTTTTATTTCATTTCCGTAGCTACGATCAACAAACGATTTTTCTACTGTTGATTTTACCATAACGTTTTATTATTAATCTGAAATAAAGTACCAAATCTCGTATTCATCTCTGATGACTGACTGACACTTCATAAAATTATTACCTGTTTAAATGTGACTAAGAATATATATATATATGTATATATTTCTAATATTGCATTGAACGTGACACATTTAAAGTCACTTGACTAAGATTCTGCAAAATCTTCTTCAGTTTTATTTATACTATATTATTATTATTGATATTGATATTGATATTGTACATGTTAATCGAAAAAAAGTTCATGCGATTCATATTTTACCTATCTGTAATAAATTACAATTGTCCAAATACTCACGCACAATAGCGCATGTACATGCACTGTTATACGAATTACACGGAAGACGTAATTCAAATCACGTGTTAAATCTTATCTAAGATAAACGCGAGCCAACGAAAATATCAAATATCTCTTTTCATAGATTATCAAACCTCTGAAGATTCCATCCGATCTCCATAAATGACCGTGTCACGTAATTCATTGCACACCGTGAAAACAACCGCGCTTACTACAAAAACTATGCAACTAATCGAACGAAAACAGACGTTCCCGTCCGCGGTCCATTCCATCGAGATCCAACCCTGCGACGTTTCTACCTAGTAATCGCTTCGATTCGTACATTCATCAATTTTTCTATCCCCTGCCGGCGAGGGTGGAGCACGGACAAATATTTTCTTCTAATATCTGGAGGACGAGGAGCGTTCTCCTTTGAGGAGTGTGAAATTCAGTAGAAACAGCCGGGAATCGTCAGACGCGGCGGAGAGATATCGTTCGACGCCATCGCCATCGGCGATACCGCTGATACGTTTTCGTTATCGTTCTCTCTGGAGCATCGTATTAAGTAGCTACGAGCGCTTTCTCCGCGTCTACCCCGTCTGCACGAAGCTCTTGATTCAACATCAAAGGGACCGGATACACCGGCCGTCCAGATGTGTATTTTTCCCCGTCATCCCTCCGGTTTCGTTTCACGAGAGCTAACCTCCAGCCCGTGGACGCGTACCAACCAACCGCCATGAAAGTCATCCACCGTGGTCGTCTGACCCGCCGAAATAATCGAACAGTGGGATTTCAAGGGCGGCGGACGTGACACACTTCGAACGAACTCCATCGAGATTTGATAATTCGGATAATGAAATTAGTGAATCTGCGAACAGTAACATTACGAGAAAAATTGGTGTTGTCTCGGTTGCGTTTGTTTGGAAGTCATTGGTTGAGAATTGTCGCTGGTTTGATGACATAGCATCGATTGCCGAACGTTTCGGTGCAATATCTCTCGAACAGAGAATTCGAAATGCGTCGAAGAGAGAGTCAGCGGTGGAGCAACGAACGAAATTCTGTTCGTTGCTCCTTCAAAGATCCAACTAGAATCAAGTTATTAAAGTTAAACTCGATGTGAATTTCTCTCCAATTTATACATGTTTGTTTCATCATTATTTAACGTAATCTTCGAATGCTTAAAACGTTTTATATAAACAGGCGCTCGAAGCGTTTTATGTTGGACAAAGTTTGAGATTCTGAGACAGAGTGATTCAATTTTATTTCTTACGGAGAAACTGAACCTGCTGGAATATTGAGGTTCCACGTTTACGTGCTATGCTATCAAGTAAGCGATAGTCTTAAAACTACGTATGATATGTACATCGGTGTCCACTTAGTTGGTCGTGGGTAGTTTCTATTAGTCGTTGTTACAGGATTTAATCAAATATGAAAACAGTCACGTTCAACGAGATTTCTCTACATCTCCACAACTCACTTTAATCTACTTGATTCTGGTGCCACGCTCTCGCGATAAGATTTCAAAACTGCGGCAACTAAGTGGGCGCCGCTGTAGCTGGAGTGTTTGAAAGCGAAACTAAAATATCAACATCCTCGCCGTGTCAGACGTTGAGCAGTAACGAAAGTAGAACCGAGGGTAACAACGTTGTAGCCATCACCTTTTCCGAGCCAGAGCCTTGTTTCTCAAATGAGATTTCCGTCGCCTGCGTGCTTACACTGGAACGCGTCGCGATCCATTGTTTGTAGTAGTTGACGTCGGTGTACACACCGGGAGTACGTGGCCGGGCGCAACCATCCCCGCCGGAAACCACGCCGGTTAGAATTCCGTTGCAGATCATGCCACCTCCGGAATCACCCTTGAAAAAGAAAGATTCAACTCGTCAAGATGTAGCAATAATTTGTCACTTCAATTTCTTTACAATCTTCAATTACTGTAGGATCCAAGCGGAAGAAGTAGTAATCAAAAAGACGTCAAGCGAATCCTTAAAGAAGTTTCCTTTTAAGTGAAACGTTGATGTAAAGAAATTCAAAGACAAAAAGAAGTTTACGATAAATTCGCCGCCAAGTTTAGGCTTCCGTCCACTGTTTCGACTTGCATTAAGCTTGCCCGCGAGTTTTACTTTCACGTTCGACAAACATTGCGTCCAAATTCGTCTGAATTGATCCATGTAAAATAACATTCTTACGAAACGTGGCAACGAATTTGTCGCAAACTGCTGCAACGAAAGGATCAGATTAATCAACGATGAGCTTGCAACTGTTTCTAACGCGACGAAAGAGAAGGAGCCTTTAGCAAAGTGATTAATGTGTCACTGTCAGATAACAGAGACGTCGTCGTCGGGATAACAAAGTATATTTTAACACGATTAGCGTCGTTTAAATTGTTCCCTCGCAAGAATTGCTCGACGTTTTAATAGAATGTGCACGTTACTTGGCAAGCATCCTTCTGGCCCTCCATATACCCAGCGCAGAGCATCCCTGGTGGGAAATCAGTTATGTTTTCCAGAAGTCTCTTGCACGTGGCGTGACTCAGTAATGGCAGGTCGACGTACATAAGGTTCTCGCTCGTCACTGGATAATCCTACACAAAAGTATCTCCTAGATTGAACTCATCGATTACAGCGATTACAGTAGCGGACGAAAGATCGAAAATTCAAAATAACATCTCAGTACTGATATTTTAATTAAAATATATCGAATCAATATTAAATTAATAATTGATATTGAAATAAAAATTGAAAGTTGATAGATTAATCCATTCAATGTTGAATATTAATAACATTTGTGTTTATTTATCACCGTTTATTAATGACAGCCGTCTATATGTCATACCTACTCGTTCTTTTTATCAAATTTATAAAATTAAGGATTTTCTCCTTTCTAATATATAAATTACAGTTGATCTTCAATTTTTCTGATTAATCACGATTGACAAACCTACGCATTTTTTTTCCAAAATAGTTAATGACAGGAGAAGGAAACGAACTTACTTCCGCTGGATAACCCCATCCTGCTACTTGGCAAATGGTGTCTGGAACAGGGCTGTTATCCGCGAGGGGAACAGCGTTAACTTCCGGCGTTAATTTAAACGGCACCTTGAGCTGCAACGTAAACGTCAGCGAGATAGTGTTATCGTTATTAACACGTGCAGGTGAAAACGATCGAACAAAAGCGAACGTACAGCGAGAAGAGCTATGTCATTCTCCAGTGTTTTCGAATTGAATTCGGCATGAACGTGAACATTCTCCACGCCCCTCTTCTGACCAGTCTCGCTCAACTGACTGATTTTGAGGTTTCCGGCAACCACCGTGATTCTCCACGGCTGCACCTGGTCGCCGGCGCTGTGAAAACGACACGCGCGTTCAGAACATGATTGCCAATAAACGGAGCGACGAACGTTCATGCATTCGTAAGGTGATTCAAACATGCAACGACGTGATTCGCCATAACATTCAAAACTATACGAATTATTCAA
>KQ435706.1:2175925-2197709 GCA_001276565.1 Melipona quadrifasciata
AAAGAGTTCCAAAAGTTGCTTGAATCAATAAGATACTTGGATCAAAGTTTATTTTAGCGGAGACAACCCAGAAAATCGGGCCTCTCCAGGTGCAACGTTGATGCAACGAAAATTAGCGATTGGTTAATTTGAATCACGTGATTCGCGAGGGGGCGTGGGGTAGACCTCGAGTGGGAGTGGCGTTGTCTGGTACCGAGCGATCGCGCCTGTAATTTGTTTCGTGTCGATTCAAATGTTTGCATATCAATAAAAGTCGTCTTCATTTCCTAGTCGGAACAGTTACTCCTGGGCCTTTCAGTGAGACGAATCGTACTGGGGTACACAAGTCGTCCAGTTTTTTATTTTCTATGTGTATTGAAAAAAATAATCGACGAAATTTATTTTTACGAACCTTACCATTTATTACTAAAAGACGTATTATCACTCAAGAATAATTCGCTCTTGACAGTCGCTGACGAGAAATCAACAGCTCGAAGAGACAGCCATTGCCGAAAACTGACAGACGAAAACCGAAAGAGAAACGCGAACGTGCACGACGAGCGCGTGGATGACTGGCGTTTCGAAAAAGGGGAAAGGACCTTTAAACATACGGCCAGCGATTGTAGTTTTCTCACCTTGATGAGCCAGCTGCATCCGGCAGAAGGTGTTCGCGCACACGATATAGCGCGAGGACGAGCGACGCTCGACGCTCGACGCTCGACGCGGTCAGCTACATACAATGTCGGAGCCCGCGGCTTGGAATCGCGGCGGAGTGCAGGTGCAGCCGCAATGCAGGCTGGTCGCGTTTACAGGCGGGCCGTAGCACATGCCATTAACGTCCAGACCGCATCCATGGTGATCCCTTTCCCCTATGGTAAACGACAATGCAGCCCGCTCGTCGGACCCTGCACAATATCGCGAAATACCGGACGCTCACGGCCGCCTTCTATAATGCAACCAGCCGTAGCCATCGTTTATTAGGGGAGAACATTGCGGCCGGCTTGCGTAATCGGCCGGGATTATGAAATTACGACGATGATTCTTTTAACAAGAATCGCGTCTGTTGTACAGGGTGTACGTCGACAAACGTTCATTCGGATGAATTGAAATGAACGCGGAGTTCACGTACAGACATTTTGAACATTTAAAGGAACACATGTTGAACGAAAGTGAGTTTATAAATGCTTTGCAAGTTTCGAGTCGTGTTTTTATGATATGAGAGAAACGTTCACAACGTATTTTCCGCGTATCTCCCAAAGCCTGCGTTTTTCTTGAAATCTAGAAAATATGGTTTTTACGTTCAACCGTCGTTTGAAGGTTATGTCATAATATACGTTTTTTATTATTTTTTTTTTTTTTTTTTTTTTTTTAGCTTTTTTTCTTTTTTCATGAGCTCTTCTTCTGTGATGAACAGAAACAAAAACGTGACTTTAAAAATTTGGAAAAGAAAACATGGATGATTCTGAAAAGTTGGAAAATTGACAGCAGGATGGTGATAAAGAGTCACTGTTAAATGGAACACCCTGTATACCTAACGGCGATTTACGAAAGCATCAGAACGCTTACTGCGGCAAATTTTTATGAATGCCGCCGTGAATCACCAGTAGACTGTGGATTCTTCGGCATTTGTGGGAAATGAAAGTAGATAAAATAGAAGTGGTATTGGAATACATGCAATTGAAAATCGTTACATCGTGATTGGTGAATTTGGCTTCGCTACAAAATATACTCCGAAACTTGTTCTTTACATGTTTATTGACTTAGATATACTCAAGTATATACTTGATTAATTATTTAAATATACGCTTCTACCATTTTTCAAGAACGCAGAATTTCTTTTTAAGATTGGAAGATTATCGTAAACATAGACGATAGTTTCAGAAAACAGCATGTTCATTATTTACCAATAAATTTTTAAGTTTTAAGATTACGTAGTAGATAAATGCGAAATTTGTTTCAACCTGTTTAAGGTGAGATTTCTAAGCGCATATCAAACATAGAATGAATATTTTTATAATATTAAAAAATCATCAAACAGAAGCAAATTGGTGATCCATAAAAGAACTGATTGTGCCAAGTCTAGAGGATGATTTTACAAACTAAAATCTGTATATCCAAATAAACTTTATAGTCTGCAATGACATACAGATGATGTGCCTTTTTATGAAAAAATAAGAGCAAGATATAGGATAGAATTTTTTTCATTTAAGAGAAAATCAAATTTGAAAATTAGTCAAGTATACTTGAATTGCAGCTATCCAAGTTTCTTCGTTTCAAGCTTTATTTTCGAGAAAGTGAACTTTGAATACTCGATGAATTTTCAAACGCAATTTTCTCAAGAATTCAGCACCCTGCAACTCGACGATAACGATATCTTTTTGGATAGTATTTGGGTAATATTTTGTTAATGTCTTTTATTGATAATGCGATTTTTGCAAAGGCGCGACGGAACACGGAAGAGGTGGAAGAATCTGCGAAGAATTCGATACAATTACCGGTCCGAGAGCGCGTAAGACACCGGTTGATAACGGTCCAGCGAGCAGCGGAATTGATTTAGAGCCGGCGGTATCCGGGCTGGCGTCGATAAATCAGCGCGAGAAGCAATTTAAACCGGTACAGAGTCCGATCATCGTAACCCCGGTGCAATAGAACGGCCCGTGGATTCCCAACGTTGGCATAAGTTTTCATTTGCACCGGCCCGCTAACGAAGTCTTCGGCGATAAATTCGCCGGAGCTTTTCCACACGGGGTAATCCCATTGCCAAGGCTGAAGCCTGTCTCGAAACTCGACGAGGATCGACCTCCTTCGCGGGAATTAAGACGAATCCTCTATCCTCGGTATGGCTGAGTCTCTTTGAGCCGAGACGATTCCCTCGATAAATTTTCGAGGGAAAACGGGCCGATAGTCGGCGATGCAATTGCCAGAGATTTGTTTCTCATTCGTGATCGTCCAAAGGCGAAGCTTCCCACGAGCATCGGACGCATTTACGTCGATACAAATGGAGAAACATTGGACATGCAACGTTTGAAAATAGCGCGTAAAAAGAAAAGAATTTTCTGGAAAATTTTTTATTTTTTGAAGTTTTTTAAACGTGAGAGAACCATGCAATTTTTGTTTAAATCTTTCTTTGACATCTTTTATATCCATTCTTGAGAAATTTTACATCTCTTTCGAGGGATGATCAATCCCTTAGAATTGAATTATGAAACGAACAGAAATGGGTCTGTGCGTTAATTACTATACAAAGTTTCATAATTCTTCCCTGTCCTTGTTATTCTCAATCTCTCGTCCTATAAATCGAATTTTCAATATTTGATAATTAATATTTTGCTCGTCAAGGTGCTTACTATATGTTAAAAATGAAGAAAAGAAGATTAGATGTTCGACGTGTTATGATGAAATTGAGCAGGCAGAATGTAACGATAAAACGAGTTGACGAAGGTCGAGAAGATAGGAAAAATCGGTATCGAATTACCACGAAATTTCCATTGTCGTAGAGAATAAGTAGGGATTCCGTGGATATGGAATCCTAGCAAGTGTCTCCCCCAAAATAATAATATATCCCTCAGGCAGCCAGGGGTAAATATAATTTCCTCCAGGCTACTGCCTATCTTTTCCCTGGCTGAAAGTTTTCTGATTTACCGGCACTATTTCTTCTCGATGGCTCTCATGTTTCGCAAATTACGCTCGTTCTGACGACGTTCTCTGCCCTTCGAGTTATTTATCTTATCGTTATCGATTCTGAATAACTCGCCATTAGTAGACTGCTGATTTTTATGCAGCTGCAGGAAATTTAGACAGATTACGAAACGAAAATGTATAAAACATCAAAAGTGTAGCACTCGTTACTGATTAGACAACGAATCGTCGTGGAATTTTATACTTCAAATGTACAATTCAAATTTGCTACGATGCTAAATACGTAACTTAATAATAATATATTAATATACTTTTGTATATTAAATATTTTTGCGTTCTATAAATATAGAAAAATCCACTGTTTGATTATGATGTTTACAATTGACAGCTAAAATTACAAATATTTTTTCATCTGTTAGGTCACTCGTTGTTTATACATAAAATAAACTACAACAGAAAATAAGAAAATAACAAAAAATGGGCACACAGGATTTATTTTAACTGTTAAACTGTCATAACTTGACAAATTCCTTCAATACCACTTACAAAAGACACTTAGATGAAATTTTATTATCACTGAAAGTGATTTTAGTGGGAGTAAAAATCGGGCCTCTTCAGGTGCAACGAAAATTAACGATTGGTTGATTTGGGTCAGGTGATTCGCGAAAGGGCGTGGCGTAGACCTTGAGTAGGCGTTGTCTGGTACTGAGCGATCGCGCCTGTAATTTGTTTTCTATCGATTCAAATGTTTGCATATCAATAAAATTTTATGGCAAAAAAGTCTTCATTTCCTAGTCAGAACAGTTGCTTCTGGGCCTTTCAGAGAGACGAATCGTACTGGGGTACAAGTCGTGCAGTTTTTTGAAGAAAGTATACATAGACGTTTCGTATAGCGCGATCCAGTTTCATCGATCGCGTTCCCCCGAACTTTTGGCCACGATTGTACAGCCCTCGGCCTTGGTGGCCGCGTTAATTACTGGCCTCAGACTGGCTATTGAGATTAATGACATCGGTTCGTACTTTATGCGAGGATGGGTTTATTGGTAGCGCGAGTTGCCCGTTAGGTGTGCTCGTGAGCGCGGTCGGTGTTAATTGGTACAGACGATCTGGGGAACGTAGCTGCGCGAGGCCATTCGGTTAACCAGGATCGAGAGCGGAGATTGAACGCCGCGTTCGGACCAGCCGTTCACTCTTCTCGACGTTCGAAGGAGGAAGATCGCTACCCTCGAACCGTGCCACTGCGACGATTCATCTGTCAGACGTACAATTCTCCATCCTTCGATGAAACGATTCGATCCTTCTCTCGAATCACGCAATTCTTTGCAGTCGGTCTACGCAAAACAGTAACAGATAGTTACGTTTCTTACATGCAGTGAAGTTATTGCACGTGATATTAAAAAAATGTAATGATTCTACTGATACTTTTTTACGATATTGAAAAATGTAACAACTCTTTTGAATATTTTCATTGCTTACATATTCTTTTATACGGATAGGTGTTTTACTCAATAAAGTCTCTCGTGACCCAAGTCTCTGTAACGCTCTAATAATACAATTTTGAAACTAGTAGGAAATTTGACATGCGATGTTGTTATCGGTAATATAATTATTAACTGAATCTTGTCTAAATTTAACTGATTATCAAGTTAAGATTTTCGAAAGGGACGAAAATATTTGTCGTTGCAATTGCAATTGCTTCCCGTGCTGAACCTCGTCAGAGTAGCTGACAGAAATTAAATCTACTGACACGTAACACGAAACGAAATTAGTTACCGCAAATACGAGGCCTGTGTCTTTTGTTTGACCCAAGTCACTCGATATAAACCAATAAAACCGTGTAATGTAATCCTGATTGGGAGGACTGCCTGTAACACAGAGTAACGTTACACCCCAAAAAGTCTTTCTTCCTCCGCGCGAACCTGCTCCGTTACATTTTCCTCCAGCGACCTACACGTACTGATCCTCGAAGTCGTATCCATTTATGGCAGCAATATCGGGTTCATGGGGTTGAGACTCGCGAAAAATTGATCTCTTCATCTCATTGAAACATTCTTCGTTCAAAGATCTCTAAAATAGCAGGAAAATTTTCTTCGTAGTTAAATTTACCGTGGATCTCAAAGATTAAAGTCTACCCTTTAAAACGAGCCCTTAAAGCTGCCTATACGATTTCTTCCCTTAATTCTATCGGATTTTGAGTAGTATTGTAGTTAATCGAGAAAAATTCGAAAAATTTAGATATTATTGAAAATTTGTTTTCTAGAGGAAAGAAAGAAACTTCTTTGCCAATTCTCAAGAGAACTATTAAGTTGCGACCTGTTGTTCCTTCGTGATGAGTCAAATACAACAACAAAAAGAAAAATTTGTCTCTTCGCACGTATTTCCATCAAATCGAAGAATTCATCTGCGATAGCCGCAAACGTTCCTTTCCATCCTGTACGATCCGACAACCAAAGTCATCCGAAGCTATTTACAAGATACTATTTTCTGTGTCGTCCCTATTATTCCTCCATTAGATGTCGAGAACGTCGTTCCGATTCCTCTCTCCATCTAATTTCATTTCGTCGAAGACAAACAGCTGCATCCGTGAATTAACCAATTCGGAATATCATCGGGCACCGTTGCCCGAGCAACTGGCTAGGAATTTCATGCGAACGCGGTGAAGATCCACCTTCGGCATCCCCTGGCGATAGTTCTAACCTGACCTAACCCTTCGTGCCCGTGGACCCTTTCGTCACAAGCGTCGAATTAGATTTAGCCATCGGTGGAGGACGGGGGCGAGTTCACTTCATAATGACTAGAGGGATCCATTGTCCATCGGCGTAGGGGCGAGGGTCTCTAACTTCGCCCCAGAGGTATTGGCAACGGCGAGGCCAGGGACGGGCACTCCGCGTGTCCGTCGCTATCCTCCACGAGTTACAAAGTCATTGTTTGCGATGGCTGGTCCCGAGAGGCAGAGGAATATGTTATTTTCGTTAGGTTATTCCCGGCGAGAAGCAATTCGATTTCCTTTCTCCTCTTCGCCCCTTTGACGTAGGTGCGTGCGTAGCTCGGTCAAGAAGTAGTCCACGCGACTACTTTCTAACTCAGATTGCGAGTCTCGACAATTCAATGAAAACTGAATTGGATGAGTATGGTAGACTCTCGTTCTGTCTTGTGAATGTTTCAACCTCTCAGCTTTTCAAAATGTGTGTCCACGTTGTAGAATGGCAATACAGAGTATGTGCTGTAAAATTGAATTTAATTACAGAGTACGCGTAACGCTAATTTTTTTTTTTTTGAAAAGTCAATAATTTTGTGCAACTCGATTAATATCAATGGCAAGGGAATATTTAGAAACGTTGTAAAAAGAACTGATCGAGTCTAGTCTCAAAATATTCTCAAATGTCTGAAATTTAGAAATTGTTTAATCCAAGTAACAAATTCTAATTAATTTTCTCGTCATTCACAACTGAAAATATTTCTCATCAAAAATGTTCTGTACTCAATGCGTACTCAATTTCTCAAATCTCGACTGATACCGCCCACTTCTTTGGAACACTCTGTACACCAAGCAAGGAATCTGTGCCCAAAGTCCGTGTTCCGAAGGTTTGCAGTCGTTGGCAATTTGAAATTCTCAGGAACTTTAACGTCTTCGAAATAGAAACCTTCATCCGCTTTGATTAAAATGTCTCTATAAACCCACTCGACGAAGTTGCTCGGACGAAGGAACGCGATTATCGAAGTCCGAAACAATGCGGAAACAAGCCGGAAGACGCAATTAAAGCATCCCATTTTCCCTTTGACGCCACTCGAGCCACGGAGGCCGGCTCCTTTCGAAACTCTCTTTTTCCTCTCTCTCTCTCTCTCTCTCTCTCTCTCTTTCTTCTATTGCTCTTCGTTGACAGGAGAATTAATTCCTCGGTAAATTGACTCCGTGCGCCGAGAGGAAAGCCTCTCTTGCGAGCGTCGCGACGTCGACTAGCGGCGGAACACCCAAGCCCGCGAGACAATGGATCGAAAGGACCACGGGAGCAGGGAAAAAAATATGTTTCGTCCCGTTGGATGGCGCGTTTTCAGGTAATTCGAACGATAACCGGCCAGCCGGTGGCCGAGCCTCGTGAAACAAGGGAACTCGGAGACAATGAGAAAGTTTCACGAGCGACGTGAAACTTTTTGCTGTCAATGATAGACAGAAAACGAGAAAAAGAGACAGAGAGAGAGAGAGAGAGAGTAAAAGAGGCAATAGCAACTGGTCTGCTACAGAGGAACAGAGAGAGGAGGAATTGACGGGGACAGAATCGAAACTTCAGCGCGAGTCGTCGGTCCATTGTCGGGGCGTACAATCGTCGGAACGAAAACGCGACGTCCACGAGACCGGGGAGTAAGTGTACGTCGCGGGAATAATGAAAAAAAAAAAGAAAAATGAGAGAGAGATCCGCAGGAGATCCGCAGAAGCGTGTATCCTTTCGCTCCTTTTCTTTCTTTTCTCTCTCTCTCTCCCTCTCTCTCTCTTTCTCTCTCTTTTCTTCTTTTTCTTTTGCCTGCGCTGCCTATGCCGTCGTTGGTCTCGGTTCGTCAACGCCGGCGGGTGAAGTAATAAAGCAGGAAATTCCGCGCGCGACGCCACGCCGTCGAAAATTTGCATTTTCTGCTTCTGCAATTTTCGTCGAGCCACTCCGATTTGCGGAAATCACGGTTGCCCTTCTACCACGCCGAATTTTTTACGATTTCACGGCGCCGGTGGCACGAAAACAGATGCGAAACACACTCAGCTGTTGGCTTTGTCGTTATTTAAAAAGAAATCGCATCCCGCTTGGGAATGCCGTTCGCAGTCGCGGTATCGTGAGATCGTCGGACACAGTGCAGCTATTGGTACGCTATTCGTCGCTTGCAAGAAGAAATCTTCACCCTCGTGAGAAAATGCGTAGGTTCATAGGTATTTAGAAATTAGTGCGATGATTGGTACAGTGAAATTCCGTTTCTACCAACGATTATTGAAATAGTCAATCAACTTCTATTATCCTTGCCTACTATCTTCTATTATCCAAACAAATGAGAAAAGAAGCTAGTTAAAAATATATTTAAAACATTTAAAAAAAAACTGCGCAACTTGTACAGCGACTGTTCCGACTAGGAAACGAAGACAATTTTTTTTGCCATAAAATTTTATTGACACGAAAACAAATTACAGGCGAGACAACGCCACGCCCCCTCGCGAATCACGTGACCCAAATCAACCAATCGCTAATTTTCGTTGCATCAGCGTTGCACCTGAAGAGGCCCGATATTCTGCGTTACCCCTGCTAAAATCACTTTCAGTGATAAAAAATTGCAGAAATTACAAGGAGAATTTACAAAAACTGCACGAATATTTTAGAACAATCTTTCACGAGAGTATAATACTCTTTAACAATCCAAATAAAAATATCACCACTGCTTACTTAAGACAAACTAACCAACCGAAGACAAAAGGAACCTCGTCATCCATGCAGCAAGAAGCGATTTCTGCTCTTACGTGTTCTCATTGTCATTTATTCATCGCTATCCGTTTACCAATCGTCCAACGTTGCGAAGTAAATAAGCGAACAGAGCTCGATCGAGCTGAAACGAGTTGCTCGCGTTCACGGGGGTAATTTACCACGGACAATGGCCGGAGCCTTTCGGTTACGGAACCACGCTATCCGTATTCATCGTGCAAAGCGCGATCCGTAGCTTCGTCTGCGACGTGTGCTTCGCTTCGAGTGCGCATTGTGCCGCGGCGGTCCGGTGCGGAATTACGTTCGCGAGTCGGCCGGACGAATCGGCCTTTTAGATCGGCAGACAACCAACCAACCGGGGGAGGGCCGTGCTTAATGGGAATTCGTCGACGAATTTCGCGTACGGACTTGTCTTCGTGGAACGTGACGGGAATGCTGGCGAATTTGTTTTTCCTTCGTCCGCGCCGCCTGGCCCGGAGGGTGTAAAATTGGATGGCTTGCAAAATGGATTCTTATCGTGACGAGTAATGGCTGGCAATCGTGGTACGGGGCACTGGCTCGGGAATTGGGGAATCGAAGAATGTGGGTAGTAAATGGAAAGGACCGCTCTTGTTACAGTATTTTCAGTATGTGTCAGCCTCGAAGGATTATCAGAAATTTATTAACGCTGGAATAGTTGTCAGTGCGACGGATTTTAGAGTCTCTTTCTTTTACAGTTGTAAAGAAAGATACGGGTACTTTTGTCAAAATTAATATTTGTCTCTACTTGGAGAATATAATTATGTAAATATATTTCTTTCAAACATGAAACGTTTCAATTAGAATGGTTTGTATGTAGAACTTTTGTACGTATTTGAAGACGCAAAGTTTCTGGCGTTAAAATTTTTATGAAAGACGTGCACGTTTTGCGATACTACGGATCGATCACAATGATTAAGTTTTTTTTAATTACGAGAACAATTGGAAGACCTTGGAATTCAAGGTCAGTGTCAATTTTGCGAGCGGCAGATTCTTTACGTGTATCTCCATCAAATCGAATTTATTTACCATAGCCACGGATAAACTTTTCTTTCGGACAACGATCGTTTTAATTCTTTCCTCCGATCAACGATGCACGCACGTCATCGAACGATTTATAGGGGAGTCGTATCATACCTCGGTCGGCTGTCGCTCGTTCGCGTGTATTGATAGAAATTTAGGCGGACTTCTGAGCGAGGCTGTTGCGTGTCCCGCAGCATCAACTTGATGCGCGATTGTCTCGGAACGATCTCATTTATCTCCCAGTATATTCCAACAGTCGGCCTCTCCGCGTTGCGAGATTAATCAGACGGCTCCAGACGCGTCTTTGTTGTCTGCCTCTCCTTGTCTCTTCCGCGACAGATTAACAAATCAAACGAATCGCGTCTGCTGCTATGTGTCCCACCACGCGTGCCGTCCAATCCTAATTTTCTTGTCACTTAACGAAACTCCCTTTCAGGTCGTGCTGGACGATGTCGATCACCTCTGACGTCGATGTTACGAACTTTTTGGATTGTAAATTCGCGATGCGACTCGCGTGAAATTACGCGACATTTTCTGTCGGAAGTCGAACATTTTCTACAAATCTTGTGCTTGTTTCCTTTTTGGCGCGGAAGATTCAAACTTCAAACAAGAATCGAAGAAAATAAAATTGAAAATTATTATTGAAAATTACGAAATTTCTTCTCCAAGAACCGGCGTTCGAGAAATGTCGAAAAGAGTAGAACGCTCGTTGAAAATATTTAACCGCGAAATGAGCTTTTGCTTGATCAAATGTCGAAATTGACCCATTAGAGAGAACCACCTCTGCAACGACCAAATCGTCCGAGAATATCCCGCAAATTATTTCACGCTCGCGTTCGCGACGTCCCGCGACGTGGAAATTGCGAGCAATCAGAGCTCCAAGTTCCAAGGAAAAGTAGCTAATGTCTTTCCCAATGAGCCATTTCGCCCCGGCTCGCTGCGACCCCACTTCGATTAACCATCGATACAAGTCTCCCGAAGTAATCGCCGTCGAAGTTTCGGTAACGAGCCCGGTCTAGCTGGTAATATTCCCACGACGAGTCAAAGGGGAGTTGCTGGAATACGGATACTTTCAGCGACCTGAAAGACGAGCGTTCTCGTTTTTCGTTTTCGCGTCGAAAACTCCTCGCCGTTGCTCTGCGTGCCAAGTTTCAAACGCGGGCGTGGGGTAATGGCCTCTTTTTCCACTTTTCCCCGAGCGACTGGAGAGCGAGTTCCACGCAGGTGGAACGATGTTTGCCAAATCTCGTGCTGCCGCGTCCGCTCGACGTCGTCTCGATATCGATCGTTGTCGATGCGGATGGAGAGCGCGGTTTCGTCGACTGACACGATGCTTGCCTTTTGCGCAACCGCGATGATAACGCGCGTTTCACGCGAATCTCGAGTGGCCAGACCGTTCCTAACTGACCACGCGTGTACACCCTCCGATCTGTTCGCAGATATTCGTCCGTGTGACCGCTGATATCGATCCCGCTGTCTGATTTCGAAACTTCCTCTTGCGGTCCGGCGTTGCTGCGTACATCGAGATCGATAAGTTACTTCACTCTTACGTTTGTTTATTTATTTATTTCATTCGCATGAATTTTATTCAATTGACTAATATACAATTTACACATCGATCACATTGAATTCTGTTAATTCAAATGATTGTATATTTGATGAAAAGATGGACGAAAATGACCTTTCAGTGTTTAACGATCAGACATCGATTCCATATACAGGGTGTCACATTTGAAACGTCTCCTGAATCACGTTACATCTCCCAAATTTCGTTTTAGAAAAAAATGTTTCAAGTAAAACTCGCTTTGTTTCTTTCTGGTGATCACAAGTCTTGTCTAGATGGACGTGCATCCGAGATTTAGTGACAACCGTTGTTCTTTTATATCACTGGAAGTGATTTTAGCGAGAGTAACCCAGAAAATCGGGCCTCTTCGGGTGCAACGCTGATGCAACGAAAATTAGCGATTGGTTGATTTGGGTCACGTGATTCGTGAGGGGGCGTGGGGTAAACCTCAAGTGGGAGTGGCGTTGTCTGGCACTGAGCGATCGGGACTGTAATTTGTTTTCTATCGATTCAAACGTTTCCTTGAACCTAAGAATCTTATTAACAGGTATATTAAAATTCTCCAATTAGAAGATTGATTCACCTGATGATTTCTGTTTGATAGTTATTACACATTACAACTTATTCATTAATAAAAAAAAAAAAAGAAGTGTAAATACACAAAAGTTCAAGACATTGTTCTTTATCAGGTCGAACAGACCACTCTGGAAGTAAAGGAAACTCGAAAACCCGAAGGTCAATGATAATTGCACGCATGGGGGTGAAGTAATCGGCCAGGTCGGTTAAAGGATCCGGGGTTAATATTCATAGAAGTCGGACGCTGATCTCTCTCTCTCTCTCTCTCTCTCTCTCTCTCTCTGAAGTTCGAATCGTAAAACTACTGTTAACGAGAATCCGAAACTTGTATTCCCAGAGGCGGCCACCCCCCTTATGGCGCCCGGTAATACGGGTCGACCGTAGGGGCGGTGGAATATCTTGCGGCGGTGACAGATAAACCGACAACACAGAAATTGGGTACAAGCAGCCTGGATACGTCCGGAATGCTGAGCGTGTAGACGGAAACACCTGGGAAATGTTCATGGTTTTTGCGAGTCCAGGACAGGTGTGTAGCTTGCTGGCTTTCAGTTGACTCGTTCCTCCACGAAATTGCCTATTACGTAGGTCAATCTGGTCGATACGATGTTTTTTTTTTTTTTTTAACGAGAGAGATATTGGATCATTTAAAGAGAAAATAAGAGATAGAGATTATTATTATTACTATTATTAGGGAATGCTTTGAACCCTTAATGGTATTTGACGAGTATATACTTAATTCGATTTTAATCGCACGAATAGATATAAACAAGTCAACATTGTCAAAGTGCTAAGAATTTTCATTTCGTTCGGAATTTCAAGTTACGATAGGCGAAAGTTATTATATCTCAAGTATACGAAGAATACAGTGGATGTTGTAATAAAAATATTTCTCTCGTCTCGTACAACAAAATTTCATTCGATCAGATACATGGAAAATTCAACGAGCATAAATCTGTATTATAAATTATACAATATATTCTTATCGATCTCTACCAACAGAATTTACTAATCTCATCACTCTAATCTCTATTTCTTTTAACGCACAAAATTGTCGCACCTGTACAATCGCAATTACAACAAAATTTACCACAAGCTCGATGCTCCTTAATTTCAGCGTCAAGAACAATTCAGAGAGAAAACAATTCTTCTCAACTTCTTCTTCTGCAAGAAGAAAAGTCACGAGAGGCGGATATTCGAAATTCGTCTGCGAGACACATTCCCCGACTTTGCAAGCCGGATCCCGTAAGAGGGGCACGTAGTTCATTTCATACTTGAAGTAGCTCACGCGCCACCGCTGGCGAAACTTATGGCAACTACGACATCCTCGTCGAGGCAAGAAATAAGTCGACGCGAAAGATCGAAGCGGTGAAGAAGGGAGTGCAAGTCGAAAGCGGCTCTCGCCGGTCGGACTGTCTGCGAATTATTAAACATAACGGTGAAATATCGCGGTGGCCGATACCAGCCGGAGAGGGGAGAAGGGGGCAGGAGAGAACAACGTGAGCTGCTTTCCCAACGGCCATTTCGCTTTGTGTATTCGGTGGGGGGGAGGGCGAGGAAACGGAAGGGAGTCGAAAGGAGGGCGGCTGCATCGATGCATTCGCCCTGCCGGTGCCGCGATTATTCGGCTCTCGAGAGCGTTTGATCGATGCGACCGACGTTGCGTGCCTCGAAACGCCGAGCTCTCCGCTCGTTTCGAATACACCAGCTACCCTAATGCGTTTATGAATTCGTTTGGAGGAGACTTTAAATTTTTCCACACACCCCCCCCCCCCCCCCCCCCCCCCCCCCTCCCGCCGCCGCCCCCCCCCCCCCCCTCGCCAGTGTATCGTCCGCAGTTTTATTTATTTATTTAACGACGTGACTCTCTTTTAGGGTAGGTAGCGAGTTGTCTGTTTGAATGAAGTGATGCAACTGTCAACGAACGTTTGTTGATCGAGTCAATTTCACTCACGATTTCTTTCATTCGTTTGACAAAATTTTGTCCGATGATCGTAAACGACCAAGAACTATGTAATTTTAATTCCGAGGATTATATAAGTTTAATGCAATGATAAGAGAAAGGTAATGCTCCATCCCTTCCGAATTAAACATCGCTTCGTATCGCAATTAAATTAAATAAAAAGAGGAAGATGGAAGCAATTGATGGTACAATGAAGAAAATTAATATTTTTGATCGAAGCACATACGTATAATACTATTCTTCTACATCTACAATATCACGGTTGTTATGACAATTAACATTCTGACATTTAAGTATCTTAAATATTGTTGGAACAAAATGAATGATGCATTCCGAAAGGCTCTAAAATCAAGGCTGTACAATTTTTTTTTTTTTTTTTTTTAATAAAATTGTTACCCATTGTTCTTTGAAATATTCTAGCGTTTCCAAACTCTACTCTAACAAAACATCACACTCGTATGATATTTCACTGAGCCACGTAACATGAACCACGTTCGTTTAATCGAAACGGTGCTTCTATCAAACAAACAACAACACAAATAAATCGATACTAATTCAACGTCAACGTTCACGCAACGCGCCATTATATGGACAACGACCCTTGCTCATCGACCAACAAAAAAGAGAGAGGGGAAGAAGGAAAATTCGCAACGATCACAGTGCAACAGTTAGTCGAGCACAATGAACTCCACCTTCGTGTTTCACGATCGACGTGTTTCCACAATTAGTTGATCGGAGCTGATTAATAGCAATTAAACGGCGTCGTCTCCTGCGAAACACGCGAGGCAATTCATCCGTTCGAGGATCGAACGCTATCTAAACGAGTGACGCGCGTAAGCGCGGCGATTATCGCGTCGCGAGAAGCCTTTTCCTCGAGAGGAGAAGAGGAGAGAGCCGGAGCCAGAGGTCGGCAATCGTCGCGTCGACTAATGTTACGGTCTATCTTGTAACAGCCCGGCTAATGGCCGTCTCAGGAGTCTCTAATACGTCGTAAGTAGGACCGTCGACCTGGGAACGCAACTCCCATAATCGTAACTGCAGTTGCCTTCCGCGGGAACGACGCTTCCGTCCCCCGTGGGGAGTTGCCCTCTGTTAAAGCAGTTACTCTCGCTGGAAATCACAGCGATCGCGTGCTTTCTTTAGAAAGAAAAAAGAAGAAAAAAATTCGTCTTCCTTCGTCAAGGATAAAGCGTAGTATCCTTTACGTAAGGATAAATTGTAACGTTTTTTTATTGATTAATTTATTGATTACACAAATGCAAGATTAACACTAGAAGTTGAATAACTAGAAAACTTGTACCAGAAAAATTGAAATACGAGTTTTTACATAAAATCGCTTCCTATTAAAATAAATCTGTAATAAGTAATTCTTAAGCAGATAATTTTTGAAGTATAATGAAAAACACCTTGCTTGAATTTAAATTCAATTCAAAATTAATAAAATTAGCTTTTTCTTACACTTTGATGTTTTACTAAAAGAAAAAAAGAAAATAGATTCGTCCAAACTTCTGAGAAAAAATCTATCGTCATAAATCTAAAATTGGAATTTATTTTCCCATTTAAAGTCTTCTTTCAGTTAGCGTCAAATTTTTAAAAAAGAAATGACTGACTTTTGTAACTTCGTTCGTCGAAACAGACAGAATGTAAGTAAAAATAAATTCCAAGACAAATTTAAAAAACATTATAGTTAGTGTCCTTGTAACGTATTTTAAGATCATCTGCCAATATGAATTTCTGTTCAGTAGTACTACGAATCAATGAGTATAACGTAAGAGAACAACATATAACAATGTAAAAGAAACAATAACTCATGGTATCGATGGAATTAATCAACAATCGGTATAAATTTCACTTCGTATACGTAGATTGTACAGCGAAAACCCAGAATACGTCAGTGTCGTTAATGTATGTCGTCCAGTTAGTTGAAGGACGACCTTCGTCAAAGCAACCGTTCCAAATACGACTCGATCAAACCTTCGACCCTCGTATTCTATTTTCTTTGCCAGGGAGGATCTTTGCTCCGAGAGTACGTGAAAGAGGATTGCTACGTCTCGGCGGGGTTGCACGTTCCACGTGGGTCATGTCGAAAGCTTATAAAAATTAATGTCCCACGATAACGTGGTCGCGTCTCGGGCTACACACACAGCCGGCAATCCGATTACGGTCCACGATGTCCAGGGATCCAGAACAGCCTCGGGGTTTACGCGAGTATTATCCGTTTCGATATCTTCCGTGCGTTGGTCTCGTTACGGGGATTGGCCAAAATCCAGCGGCACTAATGGTGTTTAATTGACCCTCGTCCGTCGGTCCGCACCGCCAACCTGAACTTTGTTTCCTCTTGGTTTCGTCATCGATAAGTTTCCACTCGTCGACCAAGTTGATTCTTACGAACCGTTTATTTAATGCACAGATCATCAGAGTACCAAAGTACTTGGAGTACGTGTTGTTTCAGTTTATCGAGAATTCAACTCTCAGCAATGACTGGGAAAAAATGCCATGTTTGCGACGCTGTTCGATCAATGATTCGATTATTAATTCTTGAACAATGTGGTCAATACAACGAGTTGAAACAGTTCAGTTTCGACGATTCTTCCTTCTCCTAATAATTGCAACGCGTGGAAGGAGACTAATTGCACAGTTGTGAAATAAATATACGTTAACAAAGGTTTGAGAATAACTCAAAAGGCTAGAAAATCCGATAAAAATTAAAACCACCTGGTGTCCAAGGGTTAATCGATAGAAAGTTACGATATTCTATAAAAAAAAAAAAAAATTTAATACAAGTACACAGAGAAAACAATATACACGCCATCAAGTCGAATCCAACACCTTGCATGTGACACCAAGTGTCAATCTATCCACCATCGAAGGATTGATCGATCGCCGCTGTTCAAAAATTAACTTCCGAACTCTCCCCCCCCCCCCATTCCCCTGAACGTCCCAAACTAAAATCATCTGGATCGATCGAGCCCAGATAGAGTTAATCGACGAACGTGGCGGCTCGAGACGAGAGGAAGGGGTCCAACGTCCGATCTTGCAGATATTAGAGTGTTTATCCGGGGCTTTATGAATCCACTCGACGCATTGTCTGTTTGTCTGAGAGCACGCCACGACTCCCGTAGGACCGGCTAACAACATTAGCTCGGGATTTGTCTTTAGGGCTGGATCTGGCTACGTTCGGCCGGCCGGAAGGGGCGGGTATACGAGAGTATACCCTATTAATATTGCCGCTGTATCACAGTTTCAACAGACTTCGCGTCGTTAAGGGAGATATACGCGGATAGGGAGATATAGGCAAACAGCCGGTCGCTAGGACCGACGAGGGAACGTCGCGTCCCGAGTCCTTCGCGTTCTCCAACTTTATTACGCTCGTCTCTTAACGAGCAACGATGATTTTGTCCCGCGTGCGTGACGAAAGCAGCGCGTTTATGATTTTCGTGGTCTACTCCGCGAGATTTGCGTGGGAAAAATTTTGGAAAATTTTGTGGAAGATACTAACTCCGTTTCTGTGAATTTCGTTTATTTGCAGTTTGAAATTTTAGTCAAGTTAATGTAAATTGTCTGAACTGAAACTTGTATTGTATGAACGAAAAATTGGTAAAAGAAAGGGTAGAATCGGTGGACTTCTATAGGGACTCGAATTATGTAAATCACTTGTCCACCGACAAGTTCGAATAAACGGAGTTCTACTATGCTTGTTGCCAGTTATTAAATTGAGAAGATCCCCTGTCTCCAAGGGAAACATTCCTTGCCTGAAATAAATGTATTAAATTAAAAGTATGAAAAAAAAGCTACTTGTTGTGAGAAGATAACTTTGCTACGTTCTTCAAGAAACTTCTTTAATTTGAAAAAATATAAATATGAAAACGCGTGGTCTTTCGTTTCAGTCGTATGTCAACAGTATATTTTTCTCAAAATATCAAACATTTTAAAAAATGAAAGAAATAAATAAAGTATTCGAAGACTGTAGCAGAAACCAAATTATCCTCATTTTCTTAGGGTCGAATTTTGCTAGTACGTGCGTAGATGTTTGGTTCTAGGTAAGAGAAAAATAAAGAAAAAAGTAAAAAAATAAATTCCACGTCAAAGACGCAGTCGGTAGGACTCGAACCTACGCTCCCAGAGGGAATCTGATTTCTAGTCAGACGCCTTAACCACTCGGCCACGACTGCTCGATTTCATGTTTGCTATTCTCTGAGGACGAGCATTGAAGATATAAAATTTAAATTTAAATTATTAAATTGGATTGATTGATCAAGAGAGAATTAAAGGCAAAAATGAGGAAAATAATGCTTGAGACGATCGAGTCGTTTTCAAATCTTTTTTACAAAAATATGAATTTGTATAATTAAATAAAATTCTACCTAAAATCCAACATTCTTACAACCTACAAGACCAAAGGTCACTAATTAGAAATAATTTATTATTAATAACAGCTAAGCCAAGACTTAACTCATCAATAACGACTAAATTAAAATTTAATCCATCAAATACCAAGCAACAGTTTATCATAATCTTAAAAATGTCCCGATTTCTTTCGGCTTTATACAATTGAAATTAAAATTAATTTTTTTTCCGCAGTTTTACACAATAAATTCTGAAATGAAAAGGATATTAAACGAACTTTGTAGCAACAGATTCGAGAAATAGAAACTCAAGCATATAACGCAGTTGAAAAAAAAGGAGGAAAATTGCGAATGAAACGCTGCAGCCTTAATGGTCGTAAAACAGCCGGAGATCCACTCGTAATTTATTCCTGAAATCGTTGGAGAATTCACATTGACGCCGACATGGGAAACAAGCTGATCCGAGACGACGTGCACGATCGGCTTACGTAACGACAAGCGGAGGCTGCTTGTATCTCCGGAGAATGAAATATAATTATATAAACAGTGACGCCAGACTGCGCCGTAATAACGACGGAAACGGCAAGGCCTTTCTACCCTTGGGAGCGACCCATGTAAGGGTTGCTTCATTAAATACTCGGATCCCGGCGAGGGCTCGCCCTCCTCCTGCGAAATTGGCGCAGAGAAAAGCTAACGATTGTAATAATAATTACGCGAATATTAATAATCGTCGGAGTTACGCGCGTAACGTCACTGACGCGCACGCCCGTCATCATCTCGATAGCAACCATAAAGGTATCACCCTACGACGAATTAACATTTTTCAACGGCAATTTCGTCAACAATTTTTGACAATGAATTTCAACAACCCAACAGCGAGTTGGGGCCTCTAGGATTTGAGATTAAATTGTAGATTTTAGAATCTATGTTATGGCAGTTTTGTGATTTCAGAACAAACGAGTTCTGATACACAGTTCTTTGGGCATTTTGTACAATTACGAATTTGTGTATTTCTTCTTACGGACTTGTCTCTCTTTTTCACACGCATTTTTGTAATTTTAGCGTTAGCACAGAGTGACATCTGCAATCTGTATATTTCCTACCGACGTATAAAAGTCTGCGTATCTACTAATATCCTCGATAATATCGCGACATTCGCTCGAGAATTGTGAAATTCGATTCGAAAGCTCCGGAAAGATCACGGGAACTTCTTAGTAAAACAGAGGAGGCGAGTCGAACAAAAAAAAAGGAAAGAGACAAAGGCAGCGGCCCTCGGAGACCAACTTTCACCGGCGGCAATTTTCATCCGTCGATCGGAGAGTCGAAACCAATCACGACCTTGACTTTGGCCCAACCCTCGAGCCCTCTCCCCCGCACGAGATTCCGCGTCGGAAAGAGCAAATGAAAATCAAACGACGACGAATTGAGAGACTTCAAAAGTCGGTAGATTTTCAGGCCGGGCAATCCCTCGCGGGAGGGCGACGTTATTAATGACGAGAGGGGTGACAGCAGCCCTGTTCCACGGACTGACATCGTAGTCAGTCGACGCGGGAATCCTAATGACGATTAATTCAATGTCTTGGTGGCACGAGGCTGTCTCTCGCAACGCGACAGCTCTCCGGACTTCCGCTTGGAACGGATCGGGAGAGATCCGCCTTCTCTCTCTCTCTCTCTTTCTCTCTTTGACGCGCGCTCATTCTCCACTTACTCTGAATCTGCTTCAACTGTTTCGAGTGAGAGGCGTCGACCATTAATCAACGCGAACGAGCATGAATAATAATCGATCCTGGACCCTCGAAACTGGCCACTGGGCCTCGGCCACCGTTGCTCGGCTACAACCCTCTTCAGAAGTATTAGGACGCTTGAAGAGGCCTAAGTAAATGTGAATAATTATGAGCTGATCGAAACTCGAGAATCGTTGCCAGACCGTGGGTTTTCATGCGAGTTTGTAGCTTTGCGATCAGATGATTCGAAAAGTAGAATCTAGACGGAGATTTTGCTTCGTATGTAGATGTTGAACGTCCTAACAGTGATTATACTTTCCATGTTTAACATGTTTTCATACGCTGCGTGCGTTTTTGCGTTTTTAAATTTCGTACGAGCGCATAAAAGCTCCCAGTCTAATTATTGTTGACTTTAGAGTATGCAGCAGTTACATTTTTAATGAATAAAAAGATAAAATAGCGATATTATCAGTTGGGATAAAATCGGGTTATTTAACTCGACTGAGCTGTAAAATCTCAACATTATACAGAGTAATCAAATTTACTTACTGTACGTGTAACACAAGAATTCTTCTATAAAAATAAAAAAATACTGTACATTTTAAATTTGGGCTCGAAAAAAGAACGTCAACTCAATGACGTAACAAATCACTTTTCTGTCTTTCCTTGCATACCTCACGAAATAAAATCTTGCGTTCTCAACCATAATGATCTAAAAGTCTACTTTCGCAAGAAAAATGCCCCAACAATCGAAGATTCAAATCGCCCGCGGCAATTAACGGCCACTGCCGAAGCAGCGTGAAATTACGAGTAGCCTATTAATCACGGCCAACTCCCGAGCCGATATCCCCTGAATATTAATCGATTTGAAAATGTATTTTTGCCCTGAGGGCGAGTCGCCACCCCCCCTGATCCTCGAAGGGCAGTAACGACACCCTTACACCCGCCGCAGGCTGCATAATCACAGAAATTTGAAATTCAGCTCTTCCACCCCGCGTCTCTCTCTTCTCTTTCTCACTCATGCAACTTTTATAAAACGAGAAACGATCGCGTGGCGCTCGTAAAAAAAAATCCTTTGAATCGAGTGCGATCTTGCGGAACGGAATTCCGAATTCCTGGGTGTTCCTCTTATAAAGAGGACTATCGCGTCTAGAAACAACCGATACAAACGTCTCGAGGCGAGTCGATCGAGCTTCGCCTCCCTTTGACCACTCAGACCGGTCGCTGAGCCTGTATTTTGAGCAGCCGTTATTCACCCACTCGCCCTCTGGCGATGTTACATATTTTATTCTGCATTATTCATCCGCCAACCCTGCAGCAACCCTGTATCACGAGGCGGGGAGAGAGTTTCACTCGCTACCGGCAGACCGTACAATTACATGCGTGAGATTTTACTATTGCTCTTCGAAACGTGGAATTTTGGAAGAAGTTTGGAGAGTTTCGAAGGTTTGACCGCGATTTGTGAGTTTTAGGGATTTGAGGGATTTGAGGGAAGTTTT
>KQ435706.1:2265882-2282136 GCA_001276565.1 Melipona quadrifasciata
TGTCCGTATCCGACACACAGAGGAAAGTTCTATTACATAAATTCCAATCGTACATTTGTCCCAGAAGAAATTCATACAAATGCAGTTCCACCGTAATTGTCGAATTATTATCAACGACTCTCGAACACTTTGTCGTTCTTTAACAACCTATCGATCAAATAAACGATATACGACAGCGAAGAGGAAAGAAAACCCACGCGACACTGAGTTTTGTTTTACACCCGCGCAAGATGCATACACCCTTTTTCACCTCTCCGAGTTGAAGTTAACACGAAAATTTCTACGTTTAAGAGATCCTTTCTCACCGCTGACGAGATTATCGCTGAAAAAAGACGCGAGAAAAGCTCTCGCGTGCAGATTAGTCGTGAATAATGCACGACGACACACCGCTGCTGAGAAACTGCCTCGCGTCTTATTTGCGGGTAGAGAACAGACGGCAGCAGCATCGAAGAGAGAGAGAGAGACTTGATGCAGGGTGTATAAAAAGGGAGAGAGATCCCTTCTCCTTTCCCTGGCCGAGTACCTTTCGTTTAATCCGGTTGAGTGCGACAAATCTTTCCGTCCTTTCTCCCTTTCGGCCTTCTGTCGTCTTCCATTCTCGCTTTCTCCCCGTAGACACTTCTTCCTCTTCTTCCTTCCTTCCATTTTGTTTACGCTTTACGTTCTCTTCTTTCTCTCCGATCTCTGCCCGTTTCATCCCATTTTTTTTTCTTTTTTTCTTCCACCCTCTTAATCCCTCTTCTTCTGCTTGGCAGCGCTCACTCGGATGAATATTTAATTCTTACTTATCCGAACGGAGAACGGCGTAAGCGCGAATAAATAAGCCCGCGAGGAGGATGTTTCTTAATAGTAATCCCCGTAGACGACATCTGCGCCCGTGCCTCCTCTTATTTTAGCCAGCTCGGCAAGTCAGATTTCGCGTTGATTGCAAATTCTTCTCGATTCGTTTCTCGCGCGAGGACTCAAAGTTTGTTTCTTAACGCCAGAATTACCACGGAAATTAAAATAAGCACGAAACTCGTCGTCGGGGACGTTAGAGAGAAAAAATTGAAAAGCTTTATCGTGGTAACGATTAACTTTTATCTGTATATTTTGCAAGAAAAAGTTTTCACTTGAATCTCCAAGAACGCACCGTTTCCGTATCTACGAAATGTCTGATAAAGACTGGAAAAGAAAATTGGGCAATTTAGTACAGCTTCAGAGTGAGGTGTCGAAATGCGATTTTGATAAAACGCGTATCGCAACGAATCAATCAAGTTTTTGTCTCTGTCGAGCAAATTGTTGAGTTTACGATAACGGTATCAAATTCATAGAGTTTGCGATAACGGTTCACTCTGTTCGACGGTTGTCTAGCGGACGATGCACGCTGATATTCACGAACATCGTAAATTGCCTTTAATTATTAACTGACGACGCACCCTTCACTACTGTACACCAATTATAATATAGTTTATCAATCAAGTGTCACTGCAACATTTTCGCACTATTAAATCTATCTAACCAACGATTAATTTATTTATCCCATTTCCTCCACAGATGAATTTTTGTCCATAAATGTTCTTTCGCTCTAAATTCTCTATACTTTTTGTGGCAAAAAAAAAAAAAAAATACCGATAAAAAGATATAGTTTACAAATTACTCTTCTGCGCATAAAAATTAACACGGATCTTGTTTCTGCGAACTTCACAAAGTAAAAGTAACAAATACGCGGGGAACAAGCAACGAGCACGCAGAAAATAACCGAAAGAGAACTCCTCCTCGCGGGTTTCGAGAGAATGTTATAGACGGCCAGCGTGATCGTAAAGCGTTTGCCGAACATCTCGGAGAATCGATCGCGATCCGCCCGCGAGATACGGAATTACGCCGCGAGAAACAAACGACCCCGATAATTCGACGTTACGTAATGGCCTTTCATATCCTCTCGTCGAGTTAAAAAGAAAAAAGAAAGAGAAAGAGAGAAATGAAAACGGCGTCGGAGCAGAGCGATATAAAAGCGAACCGAACGAGCTTGCAGGATCCTCTCTCTCTCTCTCACTCTCTCGCCCTTTCCACTTTTCTTCTCGCGAGATTGAGAAAAATAACGACCTTCGGAGGGACGAGAGAACGTTTCGCGTTTCCTGCAACACGCTCCTGACAGCCGGTGCTCTCGCATTATTGCGCGCATAAAAGCCAATGTCGTACGTTTCCTTACGAAATGGCGCCCCAGTCGTCGTTTGTACCTTCTTTATCATCCCCGCGCCAGCCCTGGCACGCGATCACCCCTCCTCCCCTCCACCCCAACCCCCTTTTCACCTTCTTCTCTTGTTCGTGTTTTCTCAGCTGCTCGCACCTCCATGCCGCCGACCAATTCTCCTCTTTCTCCTCACTCTTTGGCTCTCGGAAAAAGAAAAAAGAGAAAACGCGACTCGGGGAAAAATACTGCGGCTGAAATTCGAATGCCAGCGACTAGACACGCTGTCTGCGCCTGTCGTTTGCAAGCATCGGCGAATTGCAACCGGGAGGAAAGGAAATCTCGACGAGAAATCGTATATCCGCCGGTTTTATCGTCTCGTCTGCCTGCGAACGTGGCGAACCTGGCAAAACGTGGCGAAAATACAGGAGGAAATAACTTCTTTCCTCGAACGGAGAATTAACGAGGAATTCGTCATCCAGAAGCACAGAATGAATTATTTGTTCCTGAATTGCGGATTAGAATCCTTCGTGCGTTCAGCTCGTACTAGAATATCTCCTAGATAATCCGACGTGTCTAAAGTATAATTGGAGGACAATGCAGTATACGTCAAACAGCAATATATGCGATATATTAAATAAATATGTCAAACGTTTAAAGATGAAGAATGAATTCTTAATCTGTTGCATGCTCCTCCTTATGTGTATATTGAGATTTTAAGCTTTTTTTAATTTTAAACACCCAAAGTCACAAGTCAAATCACAAGTTGCACGTTATGAGAATGTAGATCACTCAACAGTCACAATTGTTGAATAGTAAATAATCGTAAATAACAATAAGTAACAATAACAGTAAATTACATAAATTAAAATTATTACTGTATTATATAATGTATTATATAATAGTATAACAATATTATTATATACAGTATCACGTTATAATACTATTAAATACTATTGCACTTTAACCAAATCAAAGCTAACTGAATGACCTTGAAAAAAGCAAGTAACTAACATCCGCACGAATGTGCGTAATTCTGAAACAAGACCCCCTTTCTCCGATACGCACTCAGGACAACGACTCGTCCCAAGACTAGCACGCTGCCTTTCCTTCCCCCGTATGGAATTAACATTCTTTATTACACAATATAAATCTCGTCCAGTACAATTTAGCGTCGTCGATCAACCACGAAACCTTCGAATGACTCCTTCGCCCCCTTCGTGACTCACGAGTGGGAGTTTCCCTTTCCCTTCTAGCGACAGAAGGCTCTCTCCTCTCCTTCCACGTAAAGCGAGGCAACGCGCATAAATATCGCGCGGCAGAAACACAGGAGGCTCCTTCGGGCATATTACCATAACGGCTGCCTCGTTCCCCTTAGCCTCTAGTAGTCGAAGGATAATAGATCCCGTGGCGTTCCGAGCCGAGTGTGCGTTCGCCAGCGTCACGGTCCCGCGAACGCGAGGATCCGCAATCTCGCGAGGGAACGTGGAGCTTTCTCGCCCGAGCACCACGGCGAAATCACGCGTTGCGACGCTGGCTGAATTTAGCCCGCAACTGCGGTAAACCAGGCCGGTCGAAATCTGACGAACGACGGAGTGCGTGTAATAGCGGTAATTTTCTTTCCGCTGAAACTCGCTGAATTATCGCTTTCCCGGATCGTGTTTTCAATCGGAAACCCACCTTGCCCGACAACACGCCGTGTAAATCACGCCACAGGACGTGGCTCGAACCTGGCGACGATTAGTAGGTCGGTCTTTAGCCGAGAACTGGTTTTATCTTTCGGTTCTCTCGCGATAACCAACGTGGAATTACTCCGGATCGGATCGTTAACTCTCTTTAACGTTTGCTAACAGAAAAAATGAATACGCGTGAAGAGTTTTAAAAAGGTTGGTACCGGTATAATTACTCACTGCTCCAACTAAACAACGTCGATAGATAAGTCGAACGAACGTGCCACGCGACAGGCGTATCGATTGATATATGTGCAATTTGAACCACGGACTTGGGCACGAAGAGATTATAATTTACAATTTTATCGCTGAAAGTGATTTTAGCGGGGATAAACCAGAAAATCGGGTCTGTTCAGGTGCAACGCTGATGCAACGAAAATTAGTGATTGGTTGATTTGGATCCCGTGATTCGTGAGGGGGCGTGGCGTAGACCTGGAGTAGGAGTGGCGTAATTTGTTTTCTATCGATTCAGATGTTTGCATATCAAACGGGCCTTTCAGTGAGACGAATCGTACTGTCGCGCAGTTTTTTTTAATAACTGCGTAAGTAGATCCAGCGTAAATCTAACGTTTCGTTCGATGAAGATCTTTCCCAGACCAATTCTGACGTACGTTTAACATCTTCTGAAACTTCAAATTTATTTAATTTCCTATATCTTGATGCAACAATCTCACAATTCCTACGTATAATTTCATTACACTTCATTATAATCATCCCTTCCACGCGACAATTACAACTTTCTCCGTTAAAATAGAACCGAGTCGATCAACTCGAATCGACTCTTTGCCTAACTAGTTCGAAGCATAAAACGACTATATCACACCGATGCTTTTCGAATGAACAATTTATCGCCACCGTGTCGGATGTAATTTATCCTCGACTTAACGAACTGAAACTTCATAATTCCACAGAAAACGACGATTCGTATCACGAGCGTGACGCGAATACACTCCGAGGCGGGGGGTTAAAATTATACTCGAAGCACATCGCGTCTCGACGTTTATTTTCTCGAAAAAGGGGCAAAAAGGCGCACGCGTGGACCACGTGAAATTACGCCCCGTCGGCGCAGCGCTTTCCCCCCAGAGGTCGTAATCTTATTTTCAGGTGGATTTTTCACTTTTGTCGAACGTGTGCGCAGTTAAGAGCGCCGTTTAGAACGACGCCACGGGGTAAAAAGTCACGCGGTCCAACCTTGCCGGCCGCGTTTCCTCCCCGGGGGAGAGAGCCTTCGGAGATCCTTGAGAATATTTTTACGTCCAGTCGTTCTAAAGATAGGCATCCACCGCCTCGCCGCTCTTGTTCTTGCTCTTGGGTTGCGGTTACACGCCGATCTCTCACGGACAGCACCCCTCGTCACTCGGATAAGTTATGCACAAAGTTCTGTCCCTGTCGAGCGCATCGCCAGAAATAGTTTGCTAGCTTTCATATTTCCTTTCGACCCTTTGACACTGACCTTCGATATCAAAATACTATATTGACAATTATTACAATTATAACTCGAACAGGTAAATTTATACAATTACGTTCCTGTCAGTTCGCATAATTATTAAAAATGTGCGTTAAAAATATTGGTATCTTTCAAGCAATTGTGAAAAAAGACATGTTTGTTCTTAGTGTTAGCGAATAAGTTATGAAACTTATGTTGCGAGGGCTAAAGAGCTTACAATACAATAAACAACACAAGTTTTTATTTAATATATATAAATAATTGGACGCCCAATGCGAAAGATTGACTATTTACTATACTGAGTATGAAACACTACGAAATGAAAATATCAAGTCCCGCGTTTTAACAAAGAATGACTTCATAAAATCTATACAAATTTTCTGAACGTGACCAAAACTATGCGGACTAAATGTACAAGTATTTAGTACTCTCCAAATACTTATGCGTGGTACCAAAGTATATACGTACAACATGTCAAACCTCTAAAAATCCTGAAAATACTATTTTTAGAAAGAACTGACTGCGTTCAGTGAAACTGCATAGAAGAGCAAAAATAGATTAAAGGGACACTAACATTCGAACTGTAAAACCAAGGTCCAACTTTTTCTACAATCACGATGAAATTTCAAACAACAAGTAGTCCGTCTTGAACTCGAACTTGATGCAAGCGGACGAAAATACCCGCGTTGAATAAAAATTCCAATCGTGCGATAAATTTATCCGATGAAATTTTGCTTGTTGAAAGTTAGAAATTGCCGCGTGAAAAATCTGCTATCTGGCGAAAATCGCCCGTCCCGACAAAGACGCGTTATAAAACCGTTAAAAAATTCCGCTTTCCGTCCTTTCCAATCGCAGATTCGCAACCGGTATCCCGTAAAACGCGGAATTACGAAATCTGTTGGAAAAGGAGCGTGACAGTCGCTTAAATAACAAGAGTCGCGTGACGGGAGGACCCCCTTCGGCGAATTTAAGCCGCGTTCGCAGGATTGTTCGCGCTTTACGGCGCCGCGCGTTCATCGTTGAAGATTGTTTATAACGCTCCTAAATCGAGGTCTCGCGATACACGATATATATATATATAAATACGCACACATATGGCGTATAAATTCGCTGGACGAGAAAGAGACGCGGGCCGTTTTTATCGTTGCCGATGCTGCTCGACCGACGAGGTTTATTGGAAGCCGCATGCGAACCATAGTTATCGTTCGAAGAAAATTTACGACCGGAAAGGATCGCCTTTCGCGTAAAAGCGATTGCGCAGATTGTTATAAGCAACGTCGTTCGCTGCAAATTGAAATTTATGTACGATTTTATGCACGATACTAAAGTGGCGCGTTTACGGAGGAGGAATTTTTAAATGCAGGTGATGATTGAGTCGAGGGAAACAGTGGCCGCCGTTGTTGCGCTGGATCGTAATTTCACATATTTCATCTTCTAACGAAGCGCGCCACTTTAATAGTTTCAAGATATTACGAGTAATGTCGTTTTTTGATACTGTGCGAAATTTTACTTTATTTAAGAGTTGATACAGTTTTAATCTACTATTTAACATTGGGCACAGTAAATGTTAATAGATTTAAGTAGAATATAGGTCATGTTTTAACAAGTTAAATTATTGTCATTAGATGGCAATGTTTATTAAATTTGAAGAAAATAACATAATATTAAATGTTTCTTTGAAATTTCCTTTCCTTTTTAAGCAAACTAAAGAATGTTGTCTGTAAATAGTTGATAAAAACTTACGTTTCTGATGAATGTACAATGATACGAATACACGAGCAAAATATGACTATACATAAAATAATGTTAATGTTAAAACATTTCCTTATTTTTCAAAGATAAAGCTGAAAGTTTCCATTTGTTATTTACTTACCTTTTAAACATTTCAGGATGGTGTACCTAACCTAAACCTAACCTTAACCCTCTGTGCTTACGATTTCTACAATAATTCTATGATGTATAAATTTTTCACATCAAATTCTATCATACAACTACGATATTTTACATAAAGTTTATCCATAATATATCTCGTTATTTTGTCGATTGACCAAGAAAAGACTTGCATAGTTATCAAGATGTTAAAAATTTGAAGAATGCATTTATTTATCCAATAACCAAACCATCACTGATTGCAACGATCATTCCAACTCGTGCAATATTCCAGTACGAGCTAAACGCTCAGAAGTGTCAACAAATAATTTCTGCTCTCGTTAGAATTGATGGTAACAAAACCGAAACACATCGAGGTGGCGAGCCTGGAGCCAATTTGCCAGAGGCGCGCGTGCACCGGAAGCGGAGGCGAGCGAACTCGAAATTCCTACGAAATTGCTCGCAACACTGCTGTTCTCTAATGTAAGTCGGAAACTTTGATATTAATTAAAACTTGACGGAAGCCGAGCGGATCGGGGAAGTTCCGATTGTTTCACTTTCAAACAGCCGAGCAAGATTCGTTCGCCGAGCCAGTTTTCGAGGCACTTCTCCGCGCGAAAGTCCTCCTTCTTTCTCGTCTCTTCTTTTCTCAGCGTCTTTCAACAGCAACCGAGACGCGACTCTTGCGCGAGCCACGATCGCTGTTTAAAGTTTCTTCCCTTCAATGGCGCCTGGCCACATTCCGCCTCTGTCCGCCGCTGCTGCTTTCCCTCGATCCGAGGAATACCACCAGAGGCCAGAAAAGGAACGTGATTTCACCGGTTCCTCTCGGCTAATGAAACCTTCCTCTTTATGGGGATCCTTTGCCAGCCGAACGGATAGAAATCGCCGTCGGCCAATTCGACGGATCTCCTTCGGGCAGAATTTCGCGCAGTTCTACAAAATCTACGACGGAAATTAAACTGTCAAGGGTAGACGTTGTTGCAAGAACGGAATTTGCAATATTCTTTATAATATTCTACAAAATTTATTATTATTCTTTCGAAATATGTACGAGGCGAGTCTCGTCTTTCAGTTGAGATATCTTTCGACTATTTCCCATTATTGAAGAACGTAATTAACAGACGTTAGGAATTAATGGAATTATATACAATTTACGAAACATTGTTTCGTAATTGGGTAGACATTGTTACAAGAATACTTCTGATCAAACTGTTTTCATTGAAACGTGGTATCTTCTAAATGAGAAATTTTTCAATGTTTAATCACTCATAGCTTTGTAATTTTAATTCAAGTGAGAACATAATTAATGGACGTTACAGGAGTACGATGGAGATCAGAGGAATTTATCCTCTGTTATGCTCAGTTAGCAGACAACGCTACTTCCTACTCGAGGTCTATCCCACGCCCCCTCGCGAATCACGTGACCCAAATCAACCAATCGCTAATTTTCGTTACATTTACCGTTGCAATTGAAGATAACCCGAGAATAACCCGATTTTCTGGGTTATCCTCGCTAAAATCACTTTTTAAACACGGAACCTTTCTCTTTCTTTATTTAGCAAGAAAGTTACTTTTCAAAATTTACACGTGACTCTCGTAAAAAATTCTCATCGTATCACTTCGTGAATTGATAAATTTACGACTTGCATCTTTCAACGGTAATTTTACATCAAATTACCTTGCACGATTTCCACGGTACTTTGAAAAACGAGAGAAAAAAAAAAAATGCAGTACCAAGCGAATCTTTTCTTTTATCTCCGAGCAACGTGTCCCCCGTTGACAGTTTTTACAGATGTGGATCGTGTTCCTCGCCGTTTCATAAACGTCTCAGAAGCCACGATCCGTTTTCGTCAGAGGTCTGTGTTAGTACTCGCTTGACACGAGTTCCCCGAACTCGTTCCTCGCGAGGAATTTCTACCATCAGAAGGCGGTTATAAAGGTGTCGACAAACGTCGCGGGGTTGTCGGGTTATTTTTGAACCCGACGTGAAAAGTGAGACTCGTCCGATGCAATTGGAACACGCCCCCGGTTCGTTTAGAGTCTAGGGGAATCGTCGTCCATAAAAAATTTCACGGAATCGTCGCGCTCGCTTTTCGACCCCTCGCCTAATCACCGACTACTTTTACTCTGAACACTGTTGGAGCTGCCACCACGTCCCAACGAACAACCAGTTGTTTGCCCCTTGAAACTTTATCTCCGAAGATTCATTTCCGGTTTTGAACGTCTCCCAATTAAAATTCTTCAACTCGCAGAACGAAGGTTCGAGTTAATTTTGGCTGACGTCGACGTTGAATAAAAGTGTCGTTATTTCATCAAATCCCGGACGAAAGATTGAATCAATAATTGTTGTCATCTTGCGAAATTTTTCAAACAGGAAGTATCGAGTGATAAACTGACAGATGAAAAGTTTGATCAATTTATGCCGGGACCATAAATTCTTGCAATAACCAATCAATGCGTGAATTATTAAGTAGGTGCCATACATCAACTGTAATATTACCAGACTGTAGATTTTTATACATCATATTCAAACAATTACAACTAAAAAAACAAAAGATTTATTTCGCTCCCGCGAGAACTCTACGTTTCTCAAATTTCTCGCGAGTACAGAAACATGATCCATCGAGAGACGGATATACACTCGCTGTTTCTGATCGATCGCAAGGCGCGCGTGGAAGCCGCGCGCGATTATTCACCGTCCACCGCCGCGTCTCGGCACGCATCGCCGAGACGTTTTTCCCTTTTCCAGACGCGAAGGAAATTCGCGACAGCCGCCGGTTGTCAATTATCTATCCGCGCGTGCATTTACCATGCAAACGAGGGGAACGCGTGGCGACTGAATGAAAGCTGAACGAGGCGGATATAACGCGCGCGCGCGCGCGACAGGAACCAACCGCGAAACGTACAACACATCGCGTACACGCGCAGCGGTGTGGCGTACGACAAAGAAGCCACGCCACGAAAGAGCCGCACTGGTGTGTCCTGTAATAGTCGAACAGGCAGAAAAAGCCATTGTTCTCGCAATAATTGGCCCCCGGTGAGTTATGACGCGGGAACGTCGTAAAGTCTGCGCGGCGGCCAGCCCGCACGCCTTTAACGATTGTCCGCCTTTATGTATTGCACCCCTTCGAAATGTCGCTTCGCCATGCCGCTGCCATCCCGTCGTGCCATCCCCATCGGCTGGCGACAAAGTATCCCCGTATAACACCGAGAGTTAGCGGTAGTTAAACTAGTTTATTAAAGTTTCGGGCGGGGGGAAGGTAGTTTCCAAGGGTAACGACGCATCTCGTTCACTTTTCGGAACTGCGATCGAGTCTTGCGGATTTTAATGGAGATTCATCTATCCTCGTGTGACGATAAAATGGAAATTGTAACGTATACATACTTTATTCTGTCGAAACGACCAATTTCTGGTGTGACCGAATTCTTTGTGTAAATGAAAAGATGCTCGATTACAGCTACAATTTAAAGAGAAGGAAAAACAATTACAATTAAGATGAGAACTTCCTTTCTCTATTGAAAATTAACTTCTAGATGGAATTGTTTTTGAACTGATGCAAAACGAAAAATTTTGCGAATTTTTCATTTGACAAAACTGGAGAGAAATATCAGTTGCAGTTCGTAAGAAAATGATACCAAGGGCAGCAATGCAAAACAACATCGTTAGATTTTATATACCAATCGTTCAAAATCATCCAAAAAAAATTTTCTCACAAATTATCAACACAACACATACACACATTCGTATATCTGAATAACTTCATATTCTCTACGAGCTATTTTGAACGTTAGTAAATACATGGAGATAACAAATATTTTTACATGTTGTGCATATAATTACTCTGTATTTCAGTAATTGCACCAGCAATTCTTTTCCGAATAGTACAAACACTTTCCAATAATTATCCGCACTCAACGAGAATTAATACTGCAGACAAAAGTTAATTTCTCTTTCGACGTTACGTCCACGAGATATATCGCAGGATGTTCAATATGTTAATCCCGTCTCTCGTGAACGCCGAATTTATACGCGTCCGTCTCGGTCGCGTTTCTCTTTTACCTCATCCATCAAAAAACGGACGGGCAACTTTTTCCCTCGGCAAAGAACCAGTCTTGCATCGCTCCGGGCGGACAGTTGCAGCGACGACATGGTTGAAAAAAACTGGTCGTAGACCGAAGCCAATCTCCTCTGTCGCGTTCGATCGCGCACTTCCGCATAGAAACACGTCACCTTTTCCACGCTCGTCACACGCGCGGCGCCGCTCCGTTTATCGGGGCAGCTGCACGAAGATTGCACCTTCGCTTCCGCCCGCAGATACCGGCCGCGAAATAATCGTTCCCAGCGGTTTTTACACGCGTCCGGCTCTCGCGTGTCCCCGAGTTGTCGTAACCCTGTCCTCGCGCGACGTCGTAATCCCCCCCCGAAAAGCACCGCGGCGTTGCGATTTACGAGCCGCGAACCGACGATACGCCATTATCCTCGTACCTCCTACGCGGCTCGATCGCCAGCGATGGCTTCGAATCGCGCCCGGTGACGGAACAAATATTCCCAATATTTCGATACGACTGCAAATGCTTGGCTATTGGCGTCTTTAAAACGCCGCGAATTTACCAAGATGCGAATCAAGTCGAAAATTATCGAATAAAGACCAAATTGCACCGTGCAGTTTTAGTATTCTAAAGTCCAAAAGACGTTGCTTCGAATAATTTCAGAAATGAGAAAACAGCCGATGTCACAATTCGTCGATGTTATACCTCGCCGATTTCCCGAAAATAAGTTACAAAAGCACGTTGTCCACACCTCAGCCCATTTGAAACGATTCGAAAACGCGTTAACGATGTTTTACGATTTCGTGCGATCGTCGCGAGTGGACGAGACGAAACAAAGTCGCGGACGAGGCAGCGTTGTACAAAATGCGTAAGAAACTGGAAGTCGGCTACGGAGGTGGACAGAAATGCCGGACGTTCCATTAGCCGAGAGATCGGAGCCGGGTAATAAATTAAAACGGGCTTATGTGGCCGCAGAAAACCGGTAACTCATCGCCAATGTCTGCCTGTTTCTCCCTCTCTCTCCCTCTTCTCCTTTCTTCCTCTCTTTCGCGAACGTGTCGTCCTCCTACTCTTGTAGGTTAGGTTAAGTTCAATTAACCGTTTCAGTGCCGCGCAGCGCGATCGCGCTCCTCAGATTTCGCGTCACAGCGTGTGATGTTCGGTGTATGTGGGGGGAGGAAAGAAAAGTTTGTCCGCGGCTGTCACCATAGACGAATTCTACGATCGATGCAAACATTGCATTTTTTTTTCAAAGTCGAAACATTTTTTCTTTCTTTTAAATCGTACTCTACTCACCACAGATCGCAACTTGATAGTTCTTTTGAAAAATGGCAGAAAAGTTTCTCAATCATTTAACACTGCGTGCGTCCTAACAGCGACTTTATAATTTCGAACGCGTGGATATGCAATTTTCGTATTAATTTTCACTAATATTTGATTCATCACAATCAATTATCATCGTCAGCAATCAAAGAACAAAACCGACTGTTAACACCGCTCGAAATATAAACGTTACATCCGCGAGTTTCATAAAGTCGCTGTTAGAACTCTATCCATTTTTACTGCGTCGCTTTTTGTGGCATTTTTCAATTTCATCAAGGAGAGAAACGCCGTCGCGTCGCGTGGCAATATCCAATTTCGGTTTTCCAAATAAGCCCGTTGCACAAAAATGGTTTGCGCCGAGCGTGCAAACGATCCGGAGAAATCAATGCCGATCGAGACACACGATCGTTGCCCAGCGTGTTCCCCGATGGCGAAACAAGCATCCGCGAGTGTCGTGTTCGCTTCCGCTGGAAAAAAACGAGGAGCAAAACGCGGACGAAAGTGTGTTCGGCTCCGTTTCAGCTTCTTCCCGCCGAACGTATATTCGCTGCGACGTGATGGAAGATGATTCCTGTAAACGCGTCGAGAGCGCGATAAAGTCCGGATAAGCACCGCGGGATCGTGTGTCGCTTGTATTTCATTCGGACAGTTTGTTGGGAGACGTTGTGGCGCCAGGCGTTGGTGGTAAAACTGCCCTAAACGAAAGGAGGCACCGTCGTAAAGTCTTGAAAGTAATGGGATAATGCGGAAGAAGACGAGTTTTCGGAAGATCGCAAGATCGTTGCATTCGCTGCTGATACACATCTCTGGGCTGCAGTGGTACATGGAGCTTCACATTATGGAAATTAAGAGAAACTGAAAGAATTGTTACATAGATGAGAAAATTATTATGTAAAGAGTTTGTTGGTCTGAATTTCTTAATATTTGGAAAGAAAGATATATGAAACCAAAGTGAGCAATTCCAATGTTGGTCTGCGTTCAATTGTTAAAATTTATTAATATTCTTTATAGGCAGGGAAACGACACAAACTACAAGGAATGTCAAGATGAATTTTCTAGAAATTTTTGAAACCTTTCATTTTTCCGAATGAACGGTTGCGCGGATGAATTGAAATGAGACTGCATGCACACGTAGTTGGCAGAAGGCAGAGTTCGACGCGTTTCGATGCTAGTGCGTATTGAGAATCTAATTTAAAATTCAATTTTCGTAGACGCGAAACGTTTTCGTATGCGGGCGTCGTGCACCTCGTGTCGCGGGAAATTTTCAACATCCTCCGATGGAACACACCGCGAGTGTCATCCCAACAGAAAACCGACATCGATCGCTGAATCGTCAGTTGTTTTGCCCGAGTGTTTTTCCTCAACTCTGTTGGCGACGAAAAATCATTTGATGAATCAACAGACGAAATTGAAAGTCCTCTCCGACTTTTTGCAAAGAAGAATGTTTTCGTTTCTTCGTAACTTAGAAACTTTGGTCTCTCACCTTAAGTCATTTAAATTTAATTATTTGAATTCAGACGTGTCTTTTTTTTTTTTTTTTTTTTCAAAAGAAACAATGAAATTTAATTTCACACATCTTTCGCTGTTTGTCTCGTACTAGTGCAAGAGTGACACAAATAGAAACTGATGTAATTTCGAATTTCGAGCTAAGGATATATCACATAATTCCAAAGAAAAAACTTAGAAACTTAAAAAAACCCAAAATCAAAATAACAAAGAATTCTCAGTCCACTCTTTACAGACATAAATCCAAAAGGAAAGAATGACAATCCCGAGAGCACTTCAGCTACGGAGATAACAAAAGTTTTCGAAAAAGAAATGGAAGCAGATATCTTGTCGAGAACGCAGAGCGTCCGTGGTACGAGTACGAGAGGGGAGGGAAAAAAAAAAGAAACACGACCGGTCAGCTTTTTCGCCCGACGTCGTCGTCCAGCGGAGAACTAGAAACCTGAAGAACCAGCGAAAAGGAAGGATCGGAGATCGAGATCGTGGCGACGCGGAGGGAAGGAGAGACTGCGTGGCAGCGGCTGACCAGACCTGGTCCTCCTCTTGCTGCTTCGGTCTTCGTGATCTCCTTTTTCCTCCTCCTCCTCCCCCCCCCCCGGAGATCCACCGCGGAACCAGATCGCGATCCAGTTCTCGCGAGACCATCTCTCGTTACCCTGGTTCGAGATCCAGGAAAAATCGGTTGTCCTCGTACTGACTATCAGCCACGAAAGATCGTTCTCTATGCTAATTAGCGAGATAATCCAACGAGTATCTGAGGACACGCTGCTTCACGGAATTTTAGCACAATATCTAAATCACGCTTTCATTTGAGCTAATAAAAAGGAAGTTTGGAGAAAAGCGTGAACGCGAGAGATAAGGGAGTGCGTATCGATGAGATTTATTTCGCACGTGTTTCCGTTCGGCGAGGAGATAACATTCAGGTTTGTCGAAAGAAATATTACTGGGTCGAAAATGACTCTCTCTTACTAGTAACATGGAATTTTTATTTTCAATCACGATTTTTTGCGACAGATAATTTCTAGGAATATACGATTCCGACTGTGAAATTGGAAAGTTCAGAGACCTAATTAAGATTAGAAAGTTCTAATTAACATCAGAATTATTACTGTGGAAAATCTGAAGGTGCGAAAATGCACGAAACAGAACATGCAGAAACGGATATGTATAAATGCCCAAGGTAAAACAAATTCATTGCAAAGTAAACGAAATGAATTTTCTATTTAAATTCTACTTCTTTCACGTGGCGATAAAAATATGAAAATAAATAAAATACCCAAATGTTTAGAATGTTTATTGGAGAATTTAGTAAATAAAATACGTGTTTAGATGACGCAAAATATCCAGAATCTAGCAATAGTATTTACTTTAAAATTTTGTTATTATTTATTATTATTATTATTATTATTATTATTATAAAACTCACTTTCTACTGGACAAGAAATCTGTAGCTTTTTATTATATATTTCTTTCCCCCAAAAAATCATATTTGATTAGGTTTAATTTAAAATTAATAAAATTAGTCTTCTCTTACATTTTGATGTTTTATTAAAATAGGCGGGAAGAAACTCTTTTGGACCACCCCTGTATCATTTTATACCACTTATACTACTAGAATTGGAAATTAAAAAACTTGGAAAGCGACCACAGCGTTCAATAGTTCGATAAAATGCACGGTTGAGCGGTGGCGTGGGCGTTGTGTGTAACTTTGTAATTTCCATTTCCTGTTCGATACGCGTTCTTGACGGCCGTGCAAACACGCGAACGTATGTTCAATAGGAATGTACTCCACCCAATTAACAGGAATGCAAAAATGTAGCAAAGATAACTGGAACTTTATCCAGTTTATGATATCAGGCCTCGATCTTTGAACTGGACAATATGCAGAACGAAAATAGCCACTTTCTTTGTCGCGGGGCACTGTTAATGGGACTACATTCTTCAACTCCATTATCGAATGAATTTTCAACTTTCTCAGGTCTGTCTGCTAATTGCATAGACTTCTCATGAACGTAGTTTTTATAAATTACCCGGGCGTCTGGTTTCTATATTCGAAAATACTTTCGTTCAATTTAACAGAATACAAATGAATTCATTGATCTGTAAACAAAGTAAGAATTCATTTGTTTCAAAACAGCAAAAACTGAAATAATACC
>KQ435706.1:2287752-2298950 GCA_001276565.1 Melipona quadrifasciata
AGTCTCGATACTCTGCGAGAGGTTAACGACCTCGGATGACGAAGGGTCGTGGACTGATTAGTCACGTAGCCGGCGCCCACGTTGACTAGAAACGAGATACGCGACGGCGTTGAAGAGCTGCCAGGGGGGCACGGAGGCACACCACTGCCGCTGGAATTGTGTTCTTTATCGGCGATTTGGTACGCTCGATCACGGCTGCGCGGCGAATAAAAAGCATCCAGGTCGACGCGGTAGTAATTGACGTCGGACGAGTGAAATGATAAAAATTTCTCGCCTGTCTTTCCGATCGTCGATGCGCCCCGAATAGGACAAGTGGGAGAAATAAGGAGCCGCACGTAACTTGATTGAAAATGAAAAAGAATCCTCGTGGTCGAAGAGGTTTCGCGAAAGCCAAAGGTATATAACTGTTAATAAACGGCAGCGTTTCCATTCGTTCGCTCGAGAGGCAATATTTTCTTAATATCGTGACACGAGAGACTCTTAGAGTTATAAATGGGACTGGAAGATATTCAACGAACGAAGTTACAATTGTCGAGAATTACAGTTATTAACAAGCATCAGAAATATGTACGTTCGAAGGAAAGAAGAATTTTAGTAATGTAAAGGTGATTGGTGAATGCTTGAAAACCCTTTCTACGTAAAAAAATAAAAGATACGATTCGTATGTTGTAGAAATTAATGAAGGGAGAGTAAATTTCTAGTAACACGAAGATAATTGACACTTTTTCACATTTTTTTAATTTAATGAATTTAAAAACTCGTAAATGTGATTCTTCAACCCATCGTTCACTCTTCCACTCGCCAAATTTTACGTTTTAAAATTTAATGAAAAAAAAAAAAAAAAAAAAGAAAAACCATTCCCACGTAAAAAGAAGAAAAGAAAAGAAAAATGGAAAATGAGATTCATCACCGCCTTTTTCATCATACCGGATTCTACGACGCATTAAATTTAACGAAGAATGATTGACAACCCACTGAATGGAGAACTGTTACCACTTTAAAAAAAAATGAAAAACGTAACTCTCCGACCACTATCATCGTCCCTTTATAAACTAGAATGTTGTCCATGTTGTAGAATTTGACGAAAAGAAAAAAAAAAAAAGTGGAAACTTGAGAGGATGGCTGTGCGAATCCTCGCGGACTCCCCTGGTCGTGACTGATTGCAGGTGCGTGCAGCAACAACAAGCCCGGTTCGGCGAGCGTGACGTAACGATAATTGCGTAAATCCTAGGCCGAAGTTGGGTCGCAGCTGCGCGAAATCGCCGAGCAATCATCGCGGCGAATCTCGCGGCGCGACCCGTAAATCACCGCTCGATTAAGAGGAGGATCGTCTTGCAACACCCACTGGCGGAACGCGATACACGGAGGCGCGCCCCCGCCCTTGTATCCCCTTAGGGGCACAATGTCGTCTGCCCTTGCACGATATATACCATTTCCCATTTTTCCTCGTAATTCCCCGCCAGAATCTTTAAATCTGCTTGCATCGCTGATCCAGATCGATCGACGACTCTCTACGGAGAAAGGCGTTCAAACTACTCGTGAATAAAATTTAACGTCCGTACAAAACTAAAGTACTGATCCCAAGTATATTTTGAAGTATAATTTCGCGAACCAGAGGAAACGTAATGTTTTAAGTTAAATAGAAGATATTTTTTCAATGAACATTTTTCAAAATTTTAGAAATTTTAAAAACACTATTTTGTTTTTAAATGAATATATTCATTATTGCACGTTGTATTTTGTATATATGTTTGATACTGTTTCATTCGAACTTTCGCTCGAAATATCTTTTATATCTGGAAATATCAAGGCTGGTTTGTGAACAACTCGTGTACTTTATCAAATTTCGTGAATTTCATTTTTCAGTAGAAAAATACTATTTTAATAAATTTTGTATACTACTTGAAGAAATGAGAAACATGAAACGACATGTTATTTTTACTGAGATTTTTAAATAAACATTTCCTTTTTTAAATTTAAGGTTGCAAATTCGCAGATAGTCTATGTACGTGGGAGGTAATTAAAATTGAAACAAGTTTCAAAGGGTGTTGCGAGTTTCGGCACTGTAATATCACAGCCGAGAAGACCATGAGAGAGGCTCGCAGTCGTAATATGGTACAAGGACGACAACCACCCTCTGGGACTCGGCCAGACTCTGCGTTCATCTCCGTTCTTTCTCCGCTGCGCCTTTTTCCCCCACTCTTCTGCAGTCCTCCGCGTTCATATTGCACAAGCAATAACCGGTCCTGATTTCGCGAGAATGCGTCTCCCTCTCAAGCAACTCGTACATGCGTGAGAAGAGGACTCGAGACGAAAATCATCGAAATATCCACTAACGATCTTTCTCTCTTCCAGCGCGTGAAATCTCTTGAAGTATCATTAACACTAGGTAGGTATTTTCTCTTGGCGTCAGAATCACGAAATTCACAATTTGTGAGCTTTATATGCGAGAGCAGAATAAATAATTGCATAACAGATAGAAAGAGATCTTATTGTCTACTAATAATATTATAATATGTACTAACGCTTGTTATACTAACAATATTATAATAACAATAATAAAAACTGCACGACTTGCATTTCACTGAAAGGCCCAGAAGCAACTGTGTTCCGACTAGGAAATTAAATAAAATTTTATTGATATGCAAACATTTGAACCGATAGAGAACAAATTACAGGTGCGATCGCTCAGTACCAGACAACGCCACGCCTACTCGAGGTCTATCCCACGCCCCCTCGCGAATCACGTGACCCAAATCAACCAATCGCTAATTTTCGTTGCAATCAGCGTTGCTGATTTTCTGGGTTACCCCCGCTAAAATCAACCGATCTTCGCATAATAATATATAATTTAACATTATAACATAATAATAATACAATTAAGAGATTAAAGCTAAAAATTCATCGCAAATCGAAAGCCACCACGTGGCTCCTCGATCCGAATAACACGGCACACGTAAAAGACAACTCTGTCCGACTCGCGAACGTCGGATCTACTTATCTAAATACCAGACACACCATCATCGCGACGTTATCCCAAGAATTACCCAAAAATAATATCCGACCAAGCAACGCGTACCGTGTCCCCTAATCGGATAAACAACGAGGAGAGTCGCACGTGGGTTGGCCGAAGCGTTTTCTGACAGCACAAAGGATCTCTCGGACTATCCGTGGATGATTTACTCGCAACGACGCGGCGCGTTGATACCCGCGAAGCAACTGCGAGGCTAATAAACGTCGGCGTGTCCCGATTTAGCGGCTCTCGACGACGACGAATCGAATCGACGAGCAATCGCGAGGAACACGGCTGTTGTACCTCTCTCGGCGTCAAATCGCGCGTTCGCGTGTCGCATATTTCGTTCCTATATTAGGGGGGTGCATAAATTTCTGGATAAAATTACGATCGCTGGCTAATTCGCGAAGACGTTTCGCGCTTGAGAAGAGCGACGAATTCACATCGGACGCTTGAAAGGCGATGGAGCGGATTTTTGGCAATCGGCGAGAAGACTCGCGAGTTGTGCAAGGATCGACATAATCGACGTATATTAGGACATCTGCTGCAACTTTTAAAAGTGCAAAATTTGACAATAGTTTCGACTATTGGGAGAACGAAATTTTTCATTCGCAGAAGACAAGCGATAGTCGAATTTTCACGATCGAAAGATCAAGAAAGAATGGATTTTTTCAGAGTGTATAAATGTTGAAATTTAAGAACCGTAAGAATATATAAAAACTAATTAAATTGAAATTAAATGAGTTATTAAAAAGCATTCAACTGTACGTGACTAACGAGTTTACCGTGATATTGAATATAACGAGTTCTTTGCAGTAGGTACCGGAATTTAAAATGATTCCATAATTAATAAGTGAGCAATTCTGTACAGATTTTGCAAATTCATTTTTCACAAGCTGCTGCTAATACTTATGAACGAGACTTACGTATTACAGTTACCCACGCAGTTTATCGTGGCTTAAACAAATTGTGCAGTCCTCTCATCGAAGAATGCTTACCTGAAACAAAAAGAATGATAAAGTTAGAAACATTTCTACTGAATTTTGATGTTGAAATAACAACACGTTGTATAACCACACAAATACAAAACTGACGATTGCTAAAGGGAGAGACGTCGGACATATTTGTACCGAGTATAAGTAAAATATAAAATGTAACATTCGCGAATTCATCGTGCCGGAAGATGTTAAATCGAACTACTTTTCAACATTGTCCTCTTCGTCAGTCGTCAGTTTCAACTCCCTGTTTAGCTCCTACATCGACAAATTAAGAATCCATTTCCATCTTCCCATATTATTCGTATCTAACCTCGACCAACGAACGAAGCATCGAGGAAACAAAAGCACGTCGAGATATATGACAGTTCTTCCCCCCCACCCCCACCGGAATCTCCTCGATAATCCAATTTACAAGCTCCTCTCTCCCTTACAAACGCCAGGCCACGTTCATATTCACAAAGGAATTCCTCTTATTATCGTAAAGATAAGGCGAATATCCATCATCTTGGTCCCACGTGGTGGACTCTCGCCAGGAATCCTCGAAGATAACCAACAGAGAGAGAGAGAGAGAGAGAGAGAGAGAAAGAGAGAGAGAGAGAGGAGAGAAATACCATCGAGATGGTCAGAATTATTCGCGATTCCGAGACGTGCACCCAAACAGGCCAATAATCCAGCGTCGCGCGCAATAAACGGACCGGTTTTCCCTGCTCCGTGGACAAAGGGATATCCATCTGATAAAGCGCCACATGACGATCGTGTGGGATGTATCGAGCTCTCTGGGGGTGACGCGAGGTACGACGGTTATTACCGGGCTATAATGAGAGGGTGGACGAGTGTGCACGCATCGGGGGCCATTTTTAGATAAGACGAAGCTTTCTCTCTCTCTCTCTCTCTCTCTCTTTCTTTGTTTCGCTCGCTTGCGAGTCAGGGGTTGCCTCGAATTACGAGAGACACGGACAGAGGGGCCATTTTCATTACGCCTCCCTCCTTTCTCTCGGGCAAACAGGACCGTACGGAACGCCACGAACCTAACAGATATATATATATATCCCTTACGTTCGAACGGACAAATGTCTTAGCACCGGCTATTTCGATGGCTCGAAAAGGGGGCTGATCCGGTTGGAGAACAAAGGGAAGCTAGGACCGGCTAGGCCTAGGGAGGAATTACTTTCGACTGTTTGATTGTTTCGTTGTTGGGCGTATAGGTTTGTCGGCTGGGATCTATTCTCCATTCTCGCGGTCCTGGAAGTCCTTCCAGACTGTTGTTGGAACGAGGTGTCAAAGATTTTTCAACTGGACCAAGTGTGTTTAGACGCGTACAGAGCAATCAGAAGATAAATATGGAGAGAAAATTCAAATTACCTAAAATAAATCTCTCCCCTCCACCGTAAAAAAGTAATTTCTCGTCTAATAAATGCTCCGTGCGGCGTTCTTAACGCGCTGAAAATTACTCAACCGATCTTCGCCGTAGAGTGTACTGAATAAAACGCTGCACGAACGAATTAACCCGGTGTGACGTAACGTAATGTAAGTACGTTGTAGTCGAGGAATAATTCCGTCGGCGGGTACTTGGAACCTTTCATTACCTGGCTTGGTAATAAGCGACGTGGAGCAGCAGCAGCAGCAGCAGCATCGATGCCTCGGCCAGCAGGCCACGGACACGCGTGTGTGTACGTGTCCCGAAGATCCTGCCGGCAGATAGGATGTGCCTGCGGTTCGCCAGAGAAACGTGCGCGAGCGGAGAAAACGAAGGGCGAGAGGGAGTAAAGGAGGCGGAAGGGGGCACCTTGGCGGCGGCGGCGGCGTACGTCCGTCGTTTCTCGTGTCGTTTATCGCGAATCTCGTCCCATGGCCAGGATCACGTGGAACAATGGTCGTGGATCCACACGCCTCCGCCGCGACCACCGATACCATCGTACGGGGAATTAAGAGTCCACGCGCGCGGCTCTCCAACGTCCAGCGGAACGTTCTTCTTTAACCACCGTGTTTCTGCGTTCGAGTAGCTCGGCAAAAGTCGGGTATAATTCTGACTTTTTAATTAATTAAGGTACAATCGAATACGGAGATAATTTCTCTCGAACAACCAGCTTGAAAGAAGGAGAAAATCCCACAGAATTCGACCTGAAACCACGCAACAGCTCGTGTGATCAATGATTAAGCTCGCAGCGATCGGACGATTAATTCCAATCGGAGAGAGAGAGAGAAAGAGAAAAGGGCGAATCCATAGTAAGCCAGACAGTACGTAACAGGCAACGCGAACAACCAAGTCCATAAAGCCCCGAAACAGCGCAATCCGGGCAAATCCTTGGTCCTTTATCACCAGCGCCGGGTGATCCACACAGCGTGGAGACTGAGAGACAGAGAGAGAGAGAGAGAGAGAGACTCGGCTCGCTACCGGAATGAATAGACTCCATTTCCCGAATACTGCTCACCCGAACGTAGCTTTGTCTCGTCTCGCTAATCCTAGCCGACTCCCTAATTTTCCTTTACGACCGTTAACCAACTCGTCTCTCTCTCTCTCTCTTTCTCTCTCTCTCTCTCTCTCTCTCTCTCTCTCTCTCTCTCCATCCTTGCATCGAGTCTTATCCTGGGCCGCGTGAATCACGCGCCGGAGAGAAAGATCGACACGTTGCGAACGCGCGCGCGAATGACTCGTTTGCCTGTTTGACGGCGAGGCTTAATTCCGCAGACTCTTATCAGTCGCCAACCTCCGACCTCGAGGGTGAACCGTGGCTATTCCCCTGGATGAACACTGCCTCGCTCCCCAGATGGAGTCTAACGTTCCCGTTATCTCCGCACAGGCGGTGGAGAACGAAGGAACGAAGGAAGCAACGCGACATTTCAACGAGTGTTAACACCTAGTTTGCAGCGTTTCGGCGCGAGATAGTGAGGCTCGTTTCCTTGAAAGTGTTAACGAGGACTCTTCTACTTCGGTGAGCCGAGGGATTTTACTATTATTAAAATAATAATATTAAATATTTATATATCTTATAATTTCTATCATTTTAATTATTAATGGTAAAATGAAATGAAATGAAAAGAATCGATTTAAAATGGAGTTATTAATTGAAAATCCTCCTCAAATTCATTCAACAGTTATTTAACCAATATTAGGTAATACCGATGGTAAATTAGTAAGAACTACAAAATGACAAATTTGATCTCATGGCAAAACATATCCTATAAAAGTGCAGTAGCTATAGGATAAGAATAAAATTATTCTTCCAATTATTCAAACGTAAGTAAATTTGAATGAATGGTAGAATAAATTTCGTCTAATATAAATGTAGATCAAAAACTGCACGACTTGTACCCCGGTACGATTGAAGACGAAATGAAGACGACTTTTTTGCCATAAAATTTTATCGATATGCAAACATTTGAATCTATAGAAAACAAATTACAAGCGCGATCGCGAGGTCTGCGACACGCCCTCTCGCGAATCACGTGACCCAAATCAACCAATCGCTAATTTTCGTTGCATTAGCGTTGCAAGACCCCGCTAAAATCACTTTCAGTGATAAAAGAAAAAAAGAATAAAATAACGCACCATTTAAATGAACTAAAAGCGAATTAATCATTTTGTACTAATATCTCTTATAATATTTGGACAGTAATGTATTGATGAAAATAAACCTTCATTTTCGAACTGCAATTCCCCATTTCTGACAACTTATTAATTTTATCAGTGAATTTCTTCGTTTGTCCGGAAGAAGGTAGATTCGAATTCATATCGCATGAAATGAAATTTATATTATAATAATAATAAATTATTATGTGGAATTACTTGAATCGCGAAACACAGTGAATCTTCCTTACAAAAAAAGAAACTCAGCAGCGAAGGAAACATGGCCACAGCCACTCTTAAAGAGGTGTCAACGAAGCTAAAAGCCTGTGCTCTCTACTCTGCCGAAAAGGGTGATTCGAAACGGGGGTGGGAGGGGGTTACGGAACAGGGAAGAGAGAATCGAGGAGGAAATTAGAGGGGCCACCGCACCGAGGAACCGTGTAATCCCGTCGCTACCAGTAATTAGCGATATTTGCATATCTCCGGCAGCGAGACACTGTTTCAAGCCGTAGCGGCGGAGGAAGAAGCGATTTACATGCGAATGGGCTTCTGCTTCGAGAGAAGCCTCGCGAAACTGACGGTTTCTCGTAAATAAAAACTGTTTATGGACGATGCAGATGCCCGAAAGGGAGCGTGGATCGTGAGCAGGTTGTAAAGTGGCAGCAGCTGATCGAAGAATACTCCTTGCATATTTTTATATTCCCGGCTTCGCAGGAATCTCTGTGTAATTCTTCGCGTTTCACGAGATATCGGAATTTCTATTTCTACGATCGTTGAGGTTTCTATCGCTTTTGTCGAATTGACAGTATGATTTACTGATTTGTTGCTCGAGTATCTAACGTTTTACTTATTTCACTTATTACTCATCCAATGTCTTACTTATCGATCTGCAAAAAAAAAAGAAAAAATTGAGAACCTACTTTGAAATAAAAATTGTTCGACTTACTTGAAACTTTAAATTGCTCGATTTAATTTTCCAATTAACAAACACAGTCGAACAATAATTACTTCAACGTCAAAAACTGACATCTTACGAATTTATCCCTTGTAATTTTTTGATTTGCAATTATTTTCAAATAGAAATTAGACCGAAAGACCGGTCGCGATTCCACGAAATTAGGAGACCAGTCGGGATAACTTAATAAACAGGGCAAAACGTCGATCGACGGGAATTTTGGCGATAGAGACGTGTCGTCCCGGTTCCAGCGTTTTGCATAATCGCCACATAATTCGCCGGGTTTATCGTCCGTTCGTGTCCCTAATGTCTCGGAAAGTTTGGCGATCCCGTTTCGCGGAGGAGGGGAATCGCTTCGACAATGCCTCCGTTAATCGCTAATGGCCCCGTGAAAGAACTAGGATTAAGAGTTGTAAACCACCTTGCAAATTACTCACTCTCCCTCCTCATCTCTCGCGAGCTATCCCGCTTGGCTCTGACCAACCCGTAGGAGGATCCTGTCGAAAGTACGATTCCTCTCTCTCTCTCTCTCTTTCCCCATCTCAACTTTTTACCCTCCTATTTTCTTGCCGAGGAATTTACACGATAATCGCGCAGGTACAGGGCGAGGGATAAATATTGGTAAATTACCGGAGTTTGGACGCAACGCGTTTCACAGGAGAGGTGGGACGAACGAGAAGGAATATACAGGCGAGAGTCTGTAAAGTTTCCTCGACGAAAAGAGAGAGAGAGAGGGAGGGATGGAGAAGAGACCACTAAAATTTTACTGCCAAATGCCCGCCCAACGAATTTGCATGGAAATTCGCAGTCAGCTCGAGACGTACGCGTCGCGAGAATTAACTCGGTTACATCTAATGAGCTGAGAAGCGAGCGAGTTGCGCCTTCGAAAAGATGATATTCGTTGGTTCCATCGATCCGCTCTGGCTTCTTGCTGTTCGAGACGACACTGTCGATGTTATTATTGTAATATTATTATATTAGACAGTAAACGTTACATATACATAGTGTATATGTATAACATAGTAGTAGTCTTCGTCAGAGGGTGAGAAACTGCTAGTTATGTAATTAACATGTTATAATACCTACAATATTACATAGTATATATGTATAATATTACATAACATCTACCTAGAGAAACTAATATTCCCTCGCCGTCGCGGTAACCTAAACCCAGGATCATAACGCGTATCACCCGAGCCTCGATACCCTAATCCTCCAACGTTTCTCCATCTCCATTTGCATCGGTTCTCCGAGCGAGCGTTTCCTAGTGCAGAAAATCCTTCCGCAATATACAGGCAATCTCCCAGTGGATACCCAAAAACCCCTTTCTCTACGGAGAAGCAGCCATCCATTTGCAAACGAAGACATCGAACTATGGATGTCTCCTCTTTCAATTCCCCGCGCACGTCTCCTCGCGAACGTCCTTCCGCAAGATGCGCGATTGCGAGCGAACGTTTCGCGAAATTTCGCCGGGAAGCTCGTTCCTCCCGATCGCTCGCGACATTTCAAAACGAGAAGGTAAACCACGAGAAGGTTGCAGACTCCGGTGTGGATGTTGGCTGCGAAAAAGGGTGGAGAAACGCGCGGAGGGTGGTTCGAGCCCCGGGTTTCGGTATTGTCTTCGCTGGGTTTTACGAGGCGACGGGGATGAAACGTGGAAAGGGAAACAGAAGAGAGAGAGAAAGAGAGAGAGAGAGAGACTCGAAAAGGTAGCGGAAGGGGGTGGAAATGTGGAGGGAGAGGGTTCTTCCCGGGGAGGAAGGAAGGAAGTTTACACCTACCTGCTAATTTTATGAGGTTAGTTAACTCCTATAAGAAGCTTACGCGACGAGGCTTTTACACGAACTTGGTAATTTCATAATTTAAACGAGAGCCACCCCTCCCTTTGTCTCTCTTCTCCTCTTCTCTTTCTTCTCTCTCTCTCTCGTCGCTTCGTCTTCTTTTCAGCCGCCGGTCACTTTGTTCGCACTTCCTTTCACGAAGGGACCCTTCAAACGCAGAGCCTTCGAAATATATATCGAAGAAATCGCGAAAATGTTACGCAAGCGTCGCTGACGGCCAAGTATTTTTGTTTCGATGACGTGCAACGTGACAGTTCTTCCTCTTAATTGGAGAAACCGTCGAATTTCCGCTCGACGAAAACTTCTCGACATTTTGAACCGTTGTAGGTTTGTAAAAATCGCGCCGTGGAACAATCCTGCGTCGGTTTCTTTCAAAAATGTTTTTCGTGTGCAAACATGTTCCTCGTAGCGGAAATTCAAATACCTTCAAAAATAATTATTTTCCGTGGCTAAATCTGCCACAATTTTGAACACTGGAGTATCCATTTTACAACGATCTCTTGAAGCTCTTCGCATGATTTATTTTTCCCTACTTTATTGAACTTTGAACATTTTCAAATGACAAAACGTTGGTATTTCTTGAATTTTCGTTAACGTTCAAGGCGCAATGAAGGAAGAAAATTGTACAGCAAGTTTTAAGGGATCGACGCAAAGAAAAGACTTCGATCTTCAAGATTGTAACAGATTGTAACTTCTAGTTGTAATTACAATTTTTCAGTAACTTTGGAGGCGTTTGAAAAGTACTCTTGCTGAATGATGCAAAAAACCATTCATCGATCGTGCGAACACCTCAGCCCATCTCGACATTTTGCAAACACAAATT
>KQ435706.1:2302073-2319702 GCA_001276565.1 Melipona quadrifasciata
AGAGAGAGAGAGAGAGAGGAGGAGGAGGAGGAGGAGGAGGAAATTGCCAACCGCAAACGCGGCCACGTTGCGTTGAATTCGAAGCGCGGCGTGGAATGTGCCGTCAGTAGAATGGGGAAAGGAGGTGGTCAGACGCGTCTGGTCGGAAGCTTCGACAAAAATTTTTCGTCCGCCAAATCGAGGGAGCAGGAAAGACAGCGCGCGCGAAAGAGAGCGAGAGCGAGAGAGAGAGCGAGAGCGAGAGCGAGAGCGAGAGAGAGAGCGAGAGCGAGAGCGAGAGCGAGAGCGAGAGAGAGAGCGAGAGCGAGAGATAGTGCACGAAAGGCAGCGCCACACCCCGCTATTGTTAACGAGCGCACAATGTCACGTATAATGCACAATGAGCTGTTCCGAGCCGACGCATTAATGCAACGCACAATGATGCGTGCGCGAGCTCCGGAACATAAAGCGAAAGAGATGATGGGTGGGTGGCACAACCGCGAGAAAGCACAGGCCTAGACTGCTCTGCTCTCCTTTCCTCTCTTTTTATTAAACCGTTACAGTTAAGAACGCGACTGCCACGCGGCTGTTGATCATTGTGCTTGAAACACTGTGTTTCCAATTAATTCCTGGTCGAACGCAACGTTAACGATCGTACCGACTGAGCGATCCAACAGATCATGGATGGGGAGGTCTTTTCAAAAGAATTGAACGATCGAAAAATTCGATCAACTCGATATCTTTCTCAAGCGTACTACTCGTCTCGTATCGCAAGATTAAAAAACGACATTTTTCACTTTTTCTTTTTTCACTACCAGAGTACAAAGTGGAGGAAAATGACAAACTAGTCCGAGCAACTTCCTTAGCGGGTCTAAACAGATGAGTATAGTGCTTCGTTATTTCGAACCGGGCGGGGACGCGCAATGAAACGACAAAGAACAGAGTTCGGAAATGATGGAACAATTTCATCGCCAACAGACAGTTGGGACAGAGAAGAGAGAGAGAGAGAGGGAAAAACAAAAACAAAAAAAAAAGGGAGAGAAGACGAACGAAGTACGAGATTGACGCGTTTATCCGTCGCGCGGACCCGTGACAGTGTCGACGTCTCGTTACAATTTTATCGAAACAAAGCTGTCGCCGGTTGATATTCAATTTCCTGACGGCGGAACCGAGTTCCGCCGCGGGAACAATTCCGTTTGCGCTTGGACAGGACACAGGCAGGCAGACAGACAGACAGACAGAGAGAGAGAGAGAGAGAGAGAGAGTGATGGAACTGCATGGAATCGAAAGGAGAACCGCTGGCCGTCGCCAACGTCAACGACTGAACGTGACAGTATCTCCAGACGACGACGCCGGTCGTTTCCTTGGCGAATGTACACGGTCAGAGAAAGAGAGAGACTGAACTCGCGTATTGCTAGCGCGCGAAGCCTAGGAGGCCGAGGCCGATACGGGACGGCGTCGTCTCGCTGAACTTCCTCCAACACGGCCGATAACGCGAGGAACGAGCAGAATGGCAGAAAAGAATGAACTTTCCCTGGACCGAAGTCCTTTCTTTCCTTGTTCATTTCTCTGGCTGGATACTCGGGGCAAGCTGCGATTGCGGCAAGATGAGTATCGTTGGTAGTAAGATGATGGTACGAAATTGGAAGGAGTATGAAGGAAGTGCGCGGTGGTGGATCGTAAAAATTGATCGCGACACAGAGAAAAAGAGGAAAATTCGCGTTGAATCAAAGTAAAATCATTATTTCATTGTGAATTTAATTGTTTCTCTGATTGACAGTTGGAACAAGCTGCTATCGTTGGTAGTAAGATGGCACGAAATTGGAAGAATAAGAAAGCAATACAGAGGACTGATCGACACATGCGATCGAATAAGCGAATTTTTCTGACGATTAAATGAAAGTTTAAATTGACTTCGTCGTGAATTGAATTATTTTCTCTGACTGCTGCGATTGTGACAATACTATTCTAGATATTTAGCGAGATAGTGACACGAAAAAGTGAAAGAATTAAAAGGTGAATTCGGTAGATTGCAAATGCTGACGCGTGATTGAACAAATGAATTTTCTTGACAATCAAAGACCCTCGCTTTTTGAATCGATATCATCGTTACACCGGGGATTTTCATGGGAAATCATACAATTGAGAAATAAAATTGAGAAACTCAAACCTGGCTAGAGAGTTGTTTTTCGTATTATAAGATATTATTAAAAATTATTAAAAATTAATGATACGTATAATTCAAATAAACGTCATCGACTGACGAACCAAAATACGGAAACATTTTTTGTAAAAATCGTCGAACAAAATGATTATTAAAATTAAAGAACTTGAAAAGGAATAACCAAAATATGGTGTAGCCACAATCTCTGTGGTCAGATCGTTTCTAAAATTTAAATCGTAAGCGCATTAAGCAGGAGTGTTTTTTTCTTTATCAGAAGGTATCAGCGAGCGAGTACTCGGAAGTACGAAACCGGACGCGCGTTTCCTGTCGAACTTGGCGAAATCTTTGCCAACACCCGAAAGCGCACCGCAATGCACGAAGAAACATCTCGCGTCCAGCTCGCGGTGGTCGTTTCGTGAGACGGAACACTGCGGTTTCGAGCGCAGACACCGTGACGGGGGCCCCGAAAATGGGGGGCGTTGCATTTCGTCCGCTTGGCCCCGTTTTCTCGAGAGCCTCTCCTCGCTTCTGTCGACGGCGCACCTCCATTTAACGTGCGTGCGTGCATGCGTGCGGATGTGCGTGTTTCCATCTTTCGTTTCGTACAATAGTTTTTGTTTCCCCTGGCTTTTGTCCGGCCAAGGGATACCCCCTTTTGCATCGGAGGCCACCGTCACGAAGACGGAAGAATCGGTTCCAGTTGTTGGAGACGCGCTTTATATTCAGATATTTCAGACGCATCGCGTCCTTTGTGGAACACAAAAGGGTGGGACAAAAATGATATTTGGACGTGAAAGAATAACGAGGGGGAGCAAGAGAGAGGCATCGAACTTTGAAACTGAGAATAAAAAAAGATATAATAATAATAATTTTGAAAGTTGTTTAATGTGTCGCACATCTTTAGAATATGTCAAATATATACCAATGACGATGTAAAATTGTCGATAATTTGAACTGATACGCGATTACGTGATAAATCATGAGTTCGTTTTTTTTTTTTTTTTTTAAGATAACTTAAACAAAAATTCAAACGTGCGTAAAAAATTCCTTTCATAGCTAGATCCAATTGTCATTTTGAAGATTATTCAACGTTCAATAAAATAGTGAGAAAAAAATTGTGCAATGAGTTTTAAAGCGAGATTTCAATGTTACAATTTTTGAGAAAAAAAGAAAAAGAACGAGTTGTCACAACTGAAAGAGTAGAGTTTTCACGCTTTTGTTCACTGCACGATCCTTTTTAAATTATTTAATATCAGTTTAACGATCGTCGATTTTATGTTCCTCGCAATATACGACATGTAATAACATACATGATAAATATGTAAAAATTGTGATATACAGACTCTAGCAACGTGAAATTTCCCTTCGTATATTTTTTTCTCTCTTCCACCGTGATTCTCTTCACAAAGTTTTGGTCCAAATAGTTACCATTAAATATCCCAAGGTGAAAGGGAAATCTTGCAGGATTTATTGCGATACTCGTTGAAGAGTATATACGCGGTGTCCTTTAGGCTGCATAAAGCATTCGTAAACGGTAGCTTCTGAAAAGCTCGCCAGCCGTGGCTTAATTAAAGCAGTTTTCGAGCAGCCGTTTCCAAGGGCTTCCACTCCACTCGACTCGCGACGAGAATCGTTTCTTTGATGCTTGATCGTTCTAACGAGATCCATTTTCAGCACTGAGACGCGCGGAACTTGAAACTGTTCGAAAGTAGCCCCCCCAAAAAATGTGTTTGTTTCTCCTCGAAGCTGAGAGTCTCAATTTCAAATAAAAGAAACGGCAGAAGTAACTCGGTAAAATACAACGCGAGGATTATCAAGTATAATTTCAATAATTTATATAACGTGCAAATTCAACGAATGAAAAACATTAATTCGGAATATTAAATATTAAGTTAAATATCAAAGTTTTCAATTTCACGTTCAATGGTAATATCTGAATATAATAAATTTAAATAACAAGTTTATGTTTATAATAAGTAAGTTTATGTTTATAATAAGTAATAAGTTAATAATACTCAAATAATAAGTATATTTGAAAAATAATAATAACAATAATTCAAAAATAAAATACAATTCCAAGTGAGAGAGGAAGAAGAAAGTAATATTTCTTAAATTTCAATCATAAATAAATTCGCATTAAAAATTAACTGCAAAATCGAAAGTAACTGGCTAGGAAAAATAATTTTCTTCCATTGCGACATTGGAAATAAAACATCCGGCATTCGAACATTAAAACTCATCGTTTTATGGGTGCAATAAAATTCACCCCTCGCAGAATCCTGCGAAAGAAGATAGAAAAAAAGAATAGAACAAGGCTGAAAACGCAGAGAAAGAGAGAGAGAGAGAATGTGCGGTCTGAGCGCGTTACAAAGTGAGGAAAAGGGAACGGGGCGAAAGGGGATCCAGACGCGTAAAAAAATGGCGATTGTTAATTAAATCCGCTAAGCCGGCGAGGGAGCGACTGAAACCACTCGCCATCATCCACCATTCTATTCTCGTATTTGTCTTGCCGGCTCTTTCTTGCCAGATATTTATTCTCGCGACCACGTTCATACCTCTTCCCCTCGAACCACCCCCTCCGCCCTATGATCCAATTAATCACCCATCTCCGCTCGGAGAACCCTTTAGATTTCCAATTTCTTTGCTGTTCGAATTGCCAATCACGAATGTAAAACTATTTGCGCGCTGGCCAGATGGTAATTTCGCAGGTGCAGCGGAACTGGCGTTTCGTTTTACTCGGAATATTTTCGAACGAGCGCGTGAAAGTTAAGTACTCGAGAGTTGGAAGGTATATTTGTGAAATTAAAAATTCATCGATATTGCATTGATAAACTTGCAATTTTGTACAACGCCGTGTACGTGAAAATTATGCACGGGGGAGTTTGTAACAAATAATTTGCACCTTTGGTACACACCTATCCTCGAATTTCATCAATAAAATTATCACAGTCAAAGAGGAAGATCATTTAGTGAAATAAAGTTCCAGAGATAAATAATAAAAAAGGTAGTCACACATTTTTAAGAAATAATTAAAGAAATAGATTATAATATTCGATAATTCGTAATTTAATAATACAATAAAACATAATAATTAATATTATGATGCAATATAATATAATAACTTTAGGTCGTCAGAGTGTACATTTTCATCCGTCACTACACAACACGTTCGTTAAAATTTTCTGTGGACGACAAGTGTCCACGAACCGAATACTTCCTCCAGCTGGATCACAGAGGATCAACGAATAACAAGGGAAAATCCAGCGAAAGCTACCTGTCTCGAAATTTCCATCCCTGGGTGTACCGGACCGGCATTCAAAGGGTCGGTGAAAGATCCGCGTCCGGAGGATTCGGGCGAGTTTGGACTGCGTGATTAGTCGCGTATCTCGCGCATAAGCCGTCGAAAATGGGACGAAGAAAAGGGAGATATTCCCCATATGGTCCTCCATCTTGGATTGAATTACCCTCGATGTATCCCTCGGACCGTGCAAGGCACGAGAGAAGAAAGCCACCGTTAATTGGACGGATGATACCGCCAAATCCTGAGAATCTCGAGGGCCGAGAGGGAAACGTCCGTCCAGCCGTCGCTTTGTCAGAAATTAGAGGGAAAATGGACCTGGTGCCGTGCGCGCGTCTTCGCCAAGGAAAGGAAAAATTCCTTAAGAGGGATCTGGCGAGGATCTGTCGAACGAAACGTCGTCGATCGACCCACCGCGAGAGACTACAAAGAATCGCGTTGATGCTCGTTAATCTTGGGCGTGGTCCTTCGCGGAGAGAATTTCAACGGATGACTATCGGTGTTGAGAGAAGAAGAGACCACTTGGTATACAGTGAAAAACGAACGAGGAAAAAACTGCACGATTCGTCTGTCTCACTGAAAAGTCCAGAAGTAACTGAAGACGACTTTTTCGCCATAAAATTTTATTGATATGCGAAACAAATTAGAGGCGCGATCGCTCAGTACAGGACAACGCCACTCCTACTCGAGATCTACGCCACGCCCCCTCGCGAATCACGTGACCCAAATCGACCAATCGCTAATTTTCGTTGCATCAGCGTTGCACCTGAAGAGTCTCGATTTTCTGGGTTACCCTCGCTAAAATCACTTTCAGTGATAAAATCGTCGTGCAAAAAGAACCGTGTAAGACTCGGTTTCGTTCTAAAGCGTAAAATTTTGACAGTTCACTTTTGAAAATTGTAAAAATATCTCTAAAAGCAGTGAACAAATTTCTCTCGAGGCTAGAATCCACCATGGTCTCAAAGATTGAAATTTTCTCTTTACAATCTGCTCTATTTCTTTCCCTTTTTCATTGGACTGTGAAGAAAATTTAAGCAGAAATGAACGTAATAATAATATGGAACTGCTTTTTGTTCTTCTCGCCAGTGTGTCTAATAAAGAATATGTGTTTCGTGATTCATTTCGTGTCGAACGAAAAAGGGGACACACACCGGAGAAGCTACCGGCGAGCGCGGACCAGGTCATTGCCGTTCGTTTTACGAGCACACCAGTTGGGGAGAGCTTTATTGGCCCCCTTATCGTCCGATTAGCGTGACGAGAAAATGTTTATTGCTCGACCGTTTCGCAAGTGTTGGGGATTATCGTTTCGAGTGTCAAGGCGAACGCTCGATCGGTGAATCGCCAACTACAGAAACCTCGTTTTCCATGCTCTGTCTTTCCATCGTTAACTATTTTTTACATTTAAATGTACATTTCACTCATATAAATATAACCGAAGATAGAAATAATGTTTAACACCAATTGCTGTATGAATAAAAGCATTCCTTCATCTCCAGTCAAATACTTATGAACTATATGCTATAGTATCTCCTCGTGTATCTATCGTTAACAGAAACAATATAAATAAATTTCAACATAAAAAGTTGAACTTTGATTCTTACGAAGAATTCGATACTCGCATCTGACACGCGAATGGAGCAGTTAAAAAGTTGATCGATATGTCTTTCTCCATTGCTGACACTTCGTACATGCACCTAGTATACATAGTTCCACGTAGAACTAACTTCAATCGTTCAAACAAATTACGAGACAACGCCGAAAAAAGAGAGAATCTTCGCCGGTGACATAGTCGGGCCACACGCGTCGTTCACACTCGAGCGTACGAAGGCGGCAGTTTCTCGCGGAATTCGGGCGTGTTTCCACGAGCGGAAAACGGCGACAAGACCAGTGGAACATCGAAACGAAGAGAGAGAGAGAGAGCAGGGTTCTAGCAAGGGGGAAAGGGGAAAAGCGGATCTGACTAAGTGCCAAGCAGGCAAAAATAGCCATGGTGCCAAGGCACGATGCTAAATTCACTAGGCAATAACGGGCAACGAGGGGATCCAGTTGCCCGTCTCGCTCGTCTCTGTCGGCCGCGACACAAGAGAGAGAGAGGCTTGGTTCCTCTCTTCTCTCTTCCCTTTTCGCCCGTCTCAATGGCCGTAATCAACGACACGAACAGGGGCCCCGCGCGAATTTTCAACCGGCAGAAAACGCGCCTTCAGCCGTGGCGCATCCGCCGCGAATGGAATTAGCTCCGCCGCGCGAGATCAAATGTTCCTTTTTCTCGGGATTCTCTGCCGGAAGGAGGCACGGCCCGAAGGAGGGAAATTGAATTTTGCGACTAAGTGAGAACTAGTTAGCTCGTTAAAGAGCCAACGGGCTGAGACGCGACGCAACATTTAAGGTCGCAATTCTAAGTGAAATCCGCGATAAACACCCCTTGGCGGGGGAGTGTTTGCGCAGTTTTGGGAAATTTAAAGACGCGAAAATCACTGGAATATTTACTACGATGTTTTGTAGAAAATAACGAAATAATTTCTTATTCAGAACCCTACCTCTACCTGTCTAGGTTCCACCGTTGCTAGTACAACTTTGGAGTGGAATTTTAAAATTTTGACACAAGTATAATAAAATAAAATATTGAACATTAGTGAGCTTAAAGTCGAGGTTCATTCATAATTTTACTTTATTATAATTCCATCACGCAATTTCATTTTACAATTTTGTTCCATGTTCGATATTAAAAATTTTCTTTTAATCATCACGTTTTAATCATCACGCAAACGTTAGAAAATCGACAAAGATGAAGTAACGCGATCACGTTTCGTGCGATCTTTATTTACGTTCCACGGTAATATCGCAACTTGATTCAGCCTATCGATACATCTTATCGCTGCTTCTACAATCTTACAAAGTTCATAAAAATTCAAAGTGTCCGTGGAATTACGATAATCACTGCTCGATCCTTAATGGACTGAAATTGAAAGAAGAAGAAGAAGAACGAAAGTTGGCCGATCGATTGATTAAATTCTTGGCGATGATCGAGCAAGATATAGATGGCAAAGTGGGAAAAGGGAACACGCGAGGTATCCTCTCGTTTATTTAATCATTCCTGGCATCCTGGAGGGCGGGAATTTTAATTGGCCGAGATTGCAGGTTGCAACGCGTCAAATTCCATGTTCCGTCAAACGACTCGTGTAATCTCTCTCGGCCTGTTCCGAGCCTTCCTTTCTCGAGACGCTTTAAGTAACATTAAACGCAAGTAAAGAGTGGCTCAAGCTCGAACATTTATACGACGGTAATTGTAGCTGTTGAACATTCTCGTTTGTATTAACGTCCAACTGTCGCGAATTAAATCATACAACGTATATGCGCGTTAATACGTTGAACACTGTCATTTCGTTTCCTTCGACTAACGCAACAATCCTGTAGTTGCGTTGTTGAAGGATTTTTCTCGATAATTTTCTTCCTTCAAATTACCGGCACTTTTTTTTTTTTTTTTATCAAATCTTGCACTATATTCTAAACAGTAAATTTGAATTCACGAATCCTGGAAGAATCCTGGAAACGATCAGTTGTGAATTTTCATAAAAAATTTACTGTTTTGCCAACGTTCTTGGAAAGGAAGAATTTAAAGCAGCTATCGAAGGAATTTGGGTAAATCTCGTTTGGCATTTGGATCCGACAAAATTTTGCAAAAGTGTGTCTGGACGTCGCGCCGAAATATCTGAACGTTTCGTTCTAAACTTACTTCTCTAGAAGAAGAAAAAACTGCCAAACTTTGCTTCGTGAATTTCAAATTACTCCAATAAGTAACTTTCGTCTTTGGTTGCACGCTACGCTCTGTGCACTCTGCGCAAACAGTTTCGGTGCGTGTAGATAAATCGAGGAGGCACACGGCCGTTTCTGGAAGGAAAGTCAGCCGGCTAGGTGAGAAACGGCAGGTTTAACGATCGACGGCCACGGACAGCCGGGCACGACAGGGAATATGCACTTCACGCGCTCTCTCGAGTACACTCTCGAGAACCTCGTACCTTTCTATCGCTGACTTTTCCTCGCCAACCTGATCAAATTACAAAGAAAAGAGAGAAAATAAATACAACCAAAAAAAAAAGGGGGGGGGAGAGAAACGCGTTAGCCTAGCTGCGTAAACACACGAACGTGGAGATGAACGCCGGTTCGCGATCGATCGTGCCTGTCGATCGCAATTACGCAGGATGAATGAAGACTTCCATAAATTAAAACCACGAACTTTGAGTGTATTACGCTTAGTACTTCATTCGTGCGAGAATTCCAAATTCGTTCTCGAGAGAGAGAGACCATTATCGGCCATTTGCACGTTGTGTGTCCAGGGAATATTTTTTCGCTAGGAATATACGTATGTACCCACGTACGCACGGTCGAGTGGACGCGGCAGGGTCAAGTGTTCGGCGAAGGACGATTTTTTTTTAATCGTCGTTGAATGACGCGTGTTGATTTGGTCAACGCAAGGGGAACGGGACCGTCCGTGGTCGGACAGGAAAGTGGTTCCCCCTCCCTTAGCACGTAGCATACGCATAACTGAACGCCCGGCGAGAGAAAGAATTGTTCGTATTTTGAATTTCGTTCAAAAAACAATTGATCTATTCGGTCTCGTTTCCAAGCGTAAAACTTTTAAATTTGTTTTTTCAACGTGATTTTCAACAACGATGCAACGAGTGGAAAACTGAGGATATACTTTCCTTTCTCGAAGATTGTTGAAATTCAAACATCCATAAAAACGTAGCCTGTTGAAAATTGAAACTTTCTTTTTTTTCTCGTCACTTTGTTGAACTTTGAAATGACAAAATGTCGAGAATCTTCAAAACCATCAGAAATTTAGTCGAAAATAAAATTTTTCACGTATATGTAAATTTTTTCAATCTTTCTTTTTTTTTAAAGAGAAGGACGCTTTTCCATTTGCTACATAACGTTAAAGTATCAGAAAAAATGGGAAAAGAAACGAATTCGGTCAAAACTGAAGTTTCGCTTTAGTTTTAAAATGAGACCAAGTAGATTGTTGTGTGATCTTAATAAAATTAAAATAGTTTAAAGTATTTTTTTCTCTCCACGAAAATATATTACATTATATTTGACAGAAGAGTAATGATGCTAACAAAATCGTAAAAATTGTTTTTTCCTTTTTCACTACATACTTTGCCCTTTTTTGTATTCATGTTAAAATACATCTATTACTGCTATTTGATAATAATTAATGTTATTTGACAGTAATTAAAATGGTGAGAATTTTCGACACAATAATCGATTACCAATGTTTATTTGTGTATATTGTTAATTAGATTTCAAATCAAAATAAACAAGCAGATAATCATTATATATCGAGAATTTTTGAATTTCGAAGGTGTGCAGAATGCATATAATGTTCGAAATTATACAAAGTAAACAGCACACCCTCCTATTTACTATCTGGTGCAAACAAATTTATATGTAAATTTGCTATAAGCCTTCACAGTCAGGTAAAATCAAATTCTCACGCATCTAACAATTGCGAAACGAGATCTGAAACTGGATGGCTGATTCTACTACCGAATATTCAAATAAATGTAATACTACCTGTAATCTACTTGCAACTTTCTATCTACAATTTTCAAAACACATTTTAATTATATATTCATTTTTAATTACAATTTAATCATATATTTCTATATAAATATCTTTCGATTTTGTAATTAACTATATATATATTTCAATTATATATTTTAATTTAATTCTCAATAACGTTAGTTACTACAGCCACCTTTCTGAAAGTCAGGTCTCTTGGTTTCACTGTTAGACATACATGCAATTTTCATCATTCACGCTTTTATGAACGAAAATTTTAAAAGAAACACGTAGCAAAAAATTTGATTCCACTGTGAAGTATGACAAACATTCTTACATTTTTGCATACTGTATTTCGCATTCTCGAGTTTCCCATAGCTCGTTTACTGCCACTGGAAAACCTCCAAAAGAGCAAGGAGGCTGCGCGAATCGCTCGGACATCCAAAGACCGCGTTTAAACAACTGGACATCTTTCATCTGTCATTTTTCTTTTTCTTCCTTCGCTCTCAAAGGTCGTCACGAGGCGAGTTGGCGCGGCGAATTAACGCGGTCGTCAGGCGCGCAATTGCGGGGGTGTTTCGAGCAGTTGACTCGGTTCATTGCCGCAACGAGAGAAGAGTCAGCCTAGTTGGCGGACGAGACAACGGCTGCGGCGACCAAGTCGACCAGGAGAGGAAGAGGGAGAAGGAGAGAGAGAGAGAGAGAGAGAGAGAGAGAGAGAGAGAAGAACGAGCGACACGACGAACACGAGTCGCGATTATTGCAAGATTTATTACTCCTGTTCGTTTCGTCTGCTCGACAGAAAAGAGAGAGAGGAGAGAAAAAGGCAGCGGGCGCGCGTTTCTTCGAGGACTCGAGGTCTGTCCTCTCTTTCTTTCCTTCGTCTTTTTTATCCACTCCTTCACTTTCTCCTTCTCCTCGAACCGACGTAGACGATTCCTCGTTCGCGTCCAGAGGAATCGTTAACGATTCGTGCAGAAGAAGAGACAGTCCGCGCGTCGTCGATCAGCGAATTGTATAAGGCATGGGAGGGAGGGAGAGAGATTGGGAAAGTTTTTGTTTCCTCCGGTTTTTACCACGGTCGATATTCTTTGCGAGAGACGTTGCAAGTATAAATGATGGGCACAGGATGATACCACAGTGAATCTCCCCGGGTGATTCATCGGATCACGGGGTTGAAAATAGTGAGAAACTATCGTTGGAGGGATGTGTACTCGAGGTCTACGCCACGCCCCCTCGCGAATCACGTGACCCAAATCAACCAATCGCTAATTTTCGTTGCATCAGCGTTGCACCTGAAGAGGCCCGATTTTCTGGATTACCCCCGCTAAAATCACTCTCAGTGATAAAAACAAATCAAGGCGAAAAATTCGCGCGAAACATTGTCCGGGGTCCTTTCACGATCCTGAGGACTCTCCTCCGTTACTATGCTCGCGGTGACGCTCGTGTTGCGGCGCTATCACAAGGCTCTGTCTTGTTTGCTCGCTGGGAGCACAATGAAATCCATTGTGCACCTCGTTTCTACCAGTCGTCGAGCGTGCACTCTCTCGCGCCACTTGCCCCGGCCCCGTTTTATCGCGCGACTCCGCTTCGACCGTCGTCGCTCGCTCGACCGTACACCTTCCCCCCGTTAAGACGACACTCGACCAACGTTTCGACGAACACGGTCCTCTCGCGTTTTTCCGCGAGTCGTTCGTCCGATCGACGTCGAGAAGAGAACTGGAAAGAGAAAGATCCGCAAAGTTCAAATTACAAAATTCCCGAGGGATCGTGGACGAACAGCATCAGCTTCCACTGATGCAAAAAGATGTTTTGAAATCTTAAAAATTCGACATGATCGTTTGAAGAAAGGTTCGAAGAAAATACGTGCAAGAATTCGACCGACTGTTTTTATAAATTAATAAATTGATATCAACGTAATGAAAATTTTCTATTTCATTCGTCTTGATTAAAATTCGCCTTCTCTGAGTAAGTATCTGATTGAGAAATTTGTGTCTGATATTCTGCGTTAACATTTCTTAACAAAATTGAACCACGATGTATTTCATAAAAAAAGAAGGAGATTTATTATTATTTTTATTAGGTAGAACCAAAGTAGAACTATCGATCAATACACAGACACGCAAACTCCAATGCTAAATTCCACTCAAATTCTTCTCTCATTAAGTAACGAATCTACTTGGACAGACGTTAATCTCCAATTAATGCAATTCCAATTAAGATTTCACATCACTCTGCTCTGTCTACTCTCAGCTTCCCGTTCATCGACTGTCCCAAACTTCGACACACTCGACCATGCTCGAGTCGAAGTTTGGGGCAGAGACTGCTGCGCAAAATCTCAGCCTTGAATCGCTCGAATGATCCTTTCAACGCTCCACGCATGGGAAACACGTTTCTGGCATAAATCTCCGATCGACTCGAGAGCCTTTCCGGCGAAATTGCGCACGCCGCGCGCCGCCCTCTCCATTTAGTCGTCGCGATTGTTATGCATCGCGCGTTCGCCAGGCTGAAAGAGCGATCGGGCGTGCGCACGCGAGAGACAAACGGAAAAAGAGAGAGAGAGAGACGAGAGAGAGAAAAATTGGGGGAGAAAAAAGGAGGGAGAGAGAGATGACGGCGAGAAGAAGCGTGATACAGTAATGACCCAGACGAGCTGCATCCTTGTGCCACATAAAAGCCACGTCGACTACGGGCGCGAGCCGTGCATCCACCATCACGCTCGTCACGGACTCTTTATCACCCAAGTTCGACCTTCTCTCTCTCTCTCTCTCTCTCCCTTTTTCTTCGCGTTTCACACACCGCGAACGGACGAAGGAAAGACGATTTATGCAAGCGTTCTTAAATTTGGTAAGCGAGCCACCCCTCTCTCTCTTTGATTTAGCACTTTCGAGATTCGCTTTGACGGTGTTTAATCAGAGAAGAGGAGTCACGATTCTTTATTGGCCTTCTCTCTTCTCCGTGTTTGCGTCGTGCTGCAGAGGAAGGAAGGACGATTTATGCAGGTTTTGTTTTTTTCTCCATTTGGGCAGCTCTCTCTCTCTCTCACTGCGACGATGTTTAATCAGAGAAGGCACCATCTTTTTATTGACGTAGGAGGACTTGGAAGTTTGATACTCTAAAATTTATGTTAATCTTTCGCTGAGAATGTAAATCTTGCTTGATGAAATTCTACGAGGGCACTGAATTGAAGGCACTGCGAAATTCTTATTAAACTTTGGTGACGTTATATTATTCGCAACGTATATCATTTCGCGCAGACGGTAGAACCTGCCTTGTTTCAACTACACGTTTCAATAATCACTGCACAAACATTGAAACAGAGTGTCTGCTAGTGTCGAAAGAAACTTTCGATTATCAACAAACATATTTCCCCGACAATACGGCATTAACACTTTGCTGTATTGCTAGAAGAATAAGACGCAGTGCATAATCAAAAACGCACTCTTTCGACTATTCATAAATGTTCAATTTGCGTGCGTTTCTGAGCACTGCGAATAATACAGAATACACAAAAGAACGTATTTTTGAAAAATTAACGGAGCCACAAAATTCATGAATTAATTTTTAATAAATTAATTGATGGTAGTTTTAGAAAGTCAATTAAATTAAGAAGTTCGCGAGTTAATTTCAAGATGTAAAGGGACACGTTCCTGAATTCACATTATTGCTCGCCGTTCCTCTCTCGCTCCATTTTCATTAACAAGTCCAACACGTCGGAAGACGAGGGACTCGTACGAAAGGAAGTTTTCCCGTCTGCGACAAAACGGAATCGCGAGGAAGGCTATTCGCTCGAGCGAGCAAAAAAGGAGGAGCATCCGTCGTTCTCCTCTCATTTTCGTTCCCGTGAAAATCCAGGGACGCGAACCTATGGGTCCGTGAGTCCCCGGAGGAAGCCAGCCGAGCGCGAAACGCCTAGTCGCCGATCAGACTTTTGCAGGGAGCAAAGAAGGCGGCAGAGGCCACGGTGTTTCCCTGGAGCGCGCGACTCTACGAGAGAGAGAGAGAGAGAGAGAGAGCTAAGAAAGCGGAGACGACGACGAAAGGGAAAAAACGAAGGGACGAAAGGGCGAGGGTCTGTCGTTCCATATCCATAAAGGCAGAAAGGCATAAATAACGCGCGACTTTGTTTCATTCCGCCAGGCCGACACTATGCGTCTCCAACGTTGTTAATATCCCTAACGGGTCTTCCGCAAGATCTCGAGAGCGCGAAGATGCACGAAACGCGTACACTATTGTACGATCGAACGATTTTTTAACAACGCCTCCATTCCTTACGTTATAAGAATAAGAAACTTAATTATAAAAAAGTAATAAAATTAAATTTGCTCCAATGTGTAAGTTTTCGAACATTCTGTTACAATCCGTTGATCTATCAGAGTCTATGTTATCTCATCGATTTATTCAAGACGATAGGAATAACTTGAGCAATTCGTTCCTTGCTCAATCATTTCAAGTTTGTGATGGTACGATTATTCAAACCGAAATTCCTACCCCAAAGCTGAGATGATCTCGCAAGTGATTGCAAGAACGATATTTCCGTTATATATTAAGGATTTCTTTTCAAGTATAATAAACGCTGTCATCTGGTGACAATAATTTAAATAAGATAAATTTTTGTACAGTGTCAAAAGACGTTACTTATGAGTAATAATAGTCCCTGTTATTTCAAACACCGTGAATCTTCTCCCAGTATACAAATCAACGTCATTTCCAACAAAAATCACTTGCTAAATCCCCAACTTAGGATCGCTTAGGATTCCTCCTTCTCGAGTCTACGTGAAACTATAAATTCGCACGAACAAGTATCAAAAGAACAGAAAAGAAAAAAAAAAAGATTCTGAAAACCACGCAAAATCGTCCGACTCTCGCAATCGCGGCAGTAATGTCTCGAGCGAAAACGTTTCAAAGAGACACGGCATATAAATATCGTAGAAACAGAAGGGAAAGAACGCTCAAGCCCCATCCTCTCCCTCAGAAGTCGCTGGTTTCGCCTGGTTTTCATTCCACGCGCTCGAATTGCACCGGGCACGATAAATCAATCGCTGGACGGCTAAACGCTCTCCCGCGAGCAACCCTCCTTTCTTTCCAGCAACGTCTCCTCCCCCTCTCCCAACGCCCCCTCTCTGCAGCTCGTTTCCACGCAGAGAGAAACCGAGATTAACTTCTTCCTCGCGAGATTCCAGGGAAACTCGCGAGGAAAAATCGCACCCTCCCTCCCACCCGCAACACTGCAGGAGGGATGATCGCTGTATCGCGGTATTATGCAAATAATTATTCCGCCGACACCGGTATCCTTTCAGCGCGGTCTGAGGAACAAATATTTGTTCCACTCGGGACCCGTGTTGTAACGCCGTCGTCGTCGATGAGACACCGCCGCGCGCTGTTTTGTTCGGGGCTCCCCGCGAACGCGAAGAATTTACATTTTAATTGCGACGAACGCGACAGAGCGAGGGACAGCGGGAAAAGGAACGACCGGTTGCCTGTTATTCTTCACCCTCGGGAGAACCGACGGGGGTGCGAACACCCCCTCTCTCGCTCTTGCTCTCTCTCTCTCTTTCGCCTGTCAATATGAAATATTATGTTCCTGGATCGTCGCGGAGGAAACTGTTGCGAGGGTTTCAATGACTCGTCAAAGTTTAATAGAATCGTGGGAGGATGCGAGGGACTTCGCGGATGATCTTCGGCTGGGACGATTTTTATACGCTCCTTCGTGGTTACGTGGCTTCTCTTTGTATCGAGAAGTGTAAAAAAGAGAATTATTATTGTGTCGTTTGATAGAATTGTACAACATCTTCTTCCTATTTACGTCCTCAATAACTTTGTCAAGTTTTGAAACTTTATCTTAAAATTGACTCTGTATTACTGAAATCACATCGGTTTTCATACACTTCGATGAAATGTCGAAGATGATCGTTTCATCAGTCAGAGTAAAAATACGCAATACGCGTATTTGTCAGATAATAAATTGTGCACTATCCCACCACGAAACAATGTTTAACATTATTTCGTTATTCAATTACTGTTTCTCTCGATCAATGAACGTATTGCGCCAAGATGACCAAACTGACTAATTTAAAATTTTTTAAAAACAGCTTCGCAGATCTGCGATTCGAACGAATTTTGACAAAAATTCTTCATTTCTCGCATTCCAACGACGTAATTTTTATCACTAAGGGCGAAGAAACGAATCGTCCCAAGGCACGGAGAAAGTTCCGTCCCCTCTTCGCGTCGATCGGGCGTGGTACTCATTTTTACAAATCGCGTCTCGTTATTATTTTCCCGAGGCAGCTACGCGCCGCGCCGCGCCGCGAGATTTACGAGCGCGTAAATTAGCCGAAACGAAGTTTCCGCGTGGCCTCCCCCCCTTTCTACAGGACCCGCGAGATTTCTACCCTTTCGCGGGCCGAGCCAACCAGAGACGGGAACAAAAAGTGAGATCGACCGAGGTTAAACGCTCCCTTTCTCTCCCTCGCGTCTCGGAGAGTATCGCGCGTCGCGTATAGTCGTCGGTGAGAAACCAGGCAATTTGTTCTTCGACAAATTAATTTCTTAAAATGTGTAGCCTGCCCGTTGTTGCAGGCAGCTTTATTGCGCGGATGCTTTATGATCCTGTATTTTTCTCCCCC
>KQ435706.1:2319728-2333580 GCA_001276565.1 Melipona quadrifasciata
GACTTTACACCCAGTAGGCTTTCCCTCTCTCTCTCTCTCTCTCTTACCCTTCGCGAGCAACACCGCGTAATTAAAAGTTGGCCGGGTCCTTCGACGGAAATATTTTACTCCATCTCCGGAATTAATTTCCCTGAATACGAGAGGTCTCGTGACTGTTGCCAACATTGGTGTCACCCAGTACCGTGAAAATCATCGGCTCGTAATTTCTTGTCGAGAATTTGGAACTGAAGATTCGTAAACTTCCGACGAGCTCTTGCGAAGCACGGGCGGAATCAGTTTCCGTTTATTGCTCTTTCGCTCGAACGAATTAGTATTGTCGACAGTTAGACGTTCATTTGTCGACATTTCGTTATTGCATTTCATTGGCACATCGAGAAGTCTCACTGTCAGAGATTTTAGGTTGGTAATTAGTGAATAAATGAAACTCCAGATACTTACTAATTCAGTAAGCAAATAAAATTCTGGCTTACGGATGGTAAAGTTGTTGCTCTCGAATATTATCGCCAAAAATTGAATCGAGGAATCTCACTCGAAGCATTTTATTGGTACAGTGCCGGGCAATTGTCAGAGATTTTAAGTTACTAATTGGTAAATGAATAAAATTCTAGTGTTTACTAATTAAAATTCTAAATATTTACTAAATATGTTAGTATTTCTGGTTATCGTCAATGAATTGAATCGGAAAGTCTCGCTTGAAGCAAATTTAACGTACACTCGACTAATTTTACGCGGGACAGGAGTAACTGTTTCGCGTTTCGAGTCGATTATTTCGCGAACGACCGAGTAAACAACGGCCACCGTCAAGGAGTTCTGTGTAATCGAGGTCAGAGCACAACGGGAGGATCGAATGCCATCGATACGCCGGCAATCCGCCATTAATCGTATCTTTCTGCCGCGCTCTATTGACTTAGAGAACCGGTCCCCCGGTTAGCAAAGAGAGGACACGCGAACAGGTCGTTCGTCTATAAAACGTCTGAGCAATTTAAAACGCGACGTGCAAGTAGCGGGACACCGTTAACGATCGTCTCGTTACCGAGGCAAAAATGCCTTCATTTCCAGGCTGCTCTCCGTGATCCGTCAAACCGGCAGAGGAGAAAATAAGAAAATGCGTAGGAAAAAAGATTTACTGGCGCATGTCGCATCTAGCACAATGTTCGAACAATTTGATACTTAACACTGGAACAATCGGTCTTTAATGCATATCAAAATATTATATATATGCATGCAACCAAATATAATCTGTCAAACTTCTCTTTCTTGCGAGTTCAGCACTCCCCTCTTCTTCCTTTCTTCTTTTACTTCCATCACGTGCAAACTAGTCACCATCAAAACACATTTGGTTTAACTTTATCGATTTAGTATTTTTAAAATATTTTTATTTGTAAATTTTGAACACATTTAAAAGTATATTTTCAAAAATTTTTAAAATATTTATCTGTAATATCTCTTCACAACCCATAATTCAGCTTTACATCATAATAACGGCTGAATCTCAACAATTAATTATCATTATTATTATACTCTTACATAATAGATAGTTTGTTATATTTTATTTAAAAAAAAAGTCAATATGAAAATATTTTTAATTTTGGTTACGACGGGATTCGTGCAGCGTCTCAAGGAGAAAGAAGTAACAGAGTAAAGTAGGTATGGAGGGGAGACTTCCCACGTGGTGTGCAAGGAGGCGGGTACGAGGCCGCCAGTTCGACACATCTTACACAAACCATAAATCATAATTTAAACGATAATAATTAAGATAAATAGATTCGTACGATTCCGCCCGAACAAAAATCAATATTTTGACAAAACTATTCATATCAATTGAAAAGTAAAAAAAGAAAATCTGAAATCCGTCACACTGACAGGTTTGATTGCTTTATCATTAACACTATCGACGACTGAAGTACAATGTTTGTAGAACTTCGTTTAGACCTTCGTTTGTAGACCTTCTGAAGAGGTAGCGAGATAAACCGAGGAGTTCGTATAAAGATGCGTTTAACATTTGTGACTGTTACATAACAGAATTTTATTCTTCACCTTGGATTTATTTTCGCAAATGGAATAATCACTTCCGACGAATTCATTAAATTCGAGTTTAATAAGCTCGTTGATAAAGTTGTTTACCAAGTTTGATAAATCTTCAAGCTTCATTTTCTTCGAAACACACACACACACACAGAACCTTGAATTATCTCATATGCCTCTATTGCTTCTCGATCGGAAACGCAGTTCGTAAGAACAGTACACTGTCTACATTTCCTATTGTGATATTTTTTACCATGGCACAGCGAATAACAATAACGCAATAAGGTACACAGGTACCAAATCTGGACGCACTCTTCCCATACTCCACTCGTATTTGTCTTGATAATAAGAGACAGTAAATAAGAATAGCAAAAATTGTTCAATTATAAGTTTGTATTAACTGATTCAAACTGGTGTAAACAAGGTTCAGATAAACAAAGTTTCTGCAATTTGAAAGAAATTGAAAAGCAAAGAATGGGAAAAATTCTTTATCTACACATGGTAGTAAATCTATCAGATTCCTGTAAAACATTAAAAGTTGTTCGTATTATGCTGAAGGTCTTCATGATCGAGTACGACTATTAAAAAAAATACAAAACTCATTTCATGCCTGTGCATTAAAAATTACAAAGAACAATAAACGTACTTCTAAAATTGCCCCATCAATAAGAAAAACTGCACGACTTGTATCCCAGTACGATTCGTCTCACTGAAAGGCCCAGAAGTAACTGTTCCGACTAAGAAATGATGGCGACTTTTATTGATATCCAAACATTTGAATCAATAGAAAACAAATTACAGGCGCGATTGTTCAGTACCAGACAACGCCACGCCTACTCGAGGTCTACACCACGCCTCCTCGCGAATCGCGTGACCCAAGTCAACCAATCGCTAATTTTCGTTGCATTAGCGTTGCACCTAAAGCTAATTTTCGTTGCACTAGCGTTGCACCTGAAGAGGCCCGATTTCCTGGGTTACCCCCACTAAAATCACTTTCAGTGATAAAAAGAAAAAATATAACTCACGGTGTTCCACAATGTCCTTCGTACGTTGCATAATAAAAAAGAAAGCATTGACGAGTCGAAGAATTATTCGTCCCAAAGCTAACAACGACCCACGGATTGCTGCTGCTGCATTCGCTATGCAACTGGGTCGCTCGGAAATATACGCGCCGTGACGTTAGCCGATCTCCTTTAAACGACGCACGATTGATCGGGCAACGAGGCGATTTTCACGCCTCGTCCTTCGCGTCTCGCTCTGCCTTTGGTCACGCTGCTGGCTACACCTTGAATTAAAGATGACCGCCGTCACGGATTAACGCGCGTAAAATATATTGATCCGTTGGGCGAGGAAATTCTAATTCTCCGAGTCCTTCGGGAGGATTAATTATGTAACGGCGATTTCCGCGAACGCGCGAGAGACCTAGAAAGCAAAGTGAGGAGAAACAGCGAAGGAATCGAACGTGCTTTCGCGATATATTTTTTTTTCTATATCGAGCAGGAAACGTGTCGCTGTTGCGACACGTTGCGACACACGTTGGAAAACAGGAAACTTGCAGTTGGATCGGTAACTTAAGATCGAAATGTAAAAAATGAAAACTTCTCACTCGCGACACGACGATTAAGAAACAAGCAGTCGATAGAGGAAGGTTGGTTCTTAAAATTTTAAGAACGTTAACCCTAATGTTTGTCAGAAACAAATCGTAAAAAGAACCATATCGTAAATCAACGATACGGCCTCACGCGCACGATTGTACAACAAATATTCCCATTGACAGAATAGACGAAGACTGTTCTTAAATAGAAGATTGTTTTTAAATTCGATGAAAATGGATCTGCATCATGAACGAACAATTTGACTCTAAAATCAAATTCAATGTCACCTAGCAAAGGTTTAAAAGAAAGAAAAAATCTAAAAAGTTAAAAATAAATTCTGAATAATTCTAAGAGAGAAAAATTAAACTTGTACGAAAATTTTAGGTCAAACTTCAAAAATTAAAACGTTTATCATTAAAAATCCAGAGAAAAAGGGAGGAAAAGAAACTAACAAAAGACTGATCACCGCCTATCGAAGGATCTTTATTGGTGACCACTCAACTGTAGCAAAAGTTTAAAAGAAAAAGAACCAAAAAAAATCTAAGAAATTGCTAAATTAAAAATAAACAATTTCCAAATTAAAACTCACCACTCAAACTCGTAACAAGTCTGAGAAATTAAGATTGGAAAATTAACAAACTTATTATGCTAGAAGCCCAGAGAAGAAAACGACCAAAAAGAAACGAGCAAGAGACCGATACCGGCTATCGCCGATAAAACATGACCATTGACGCGCGTGCACAGTAGCTTCTTTCAAAACAGGACACGCGGCCCGAGCGATAAAAGGATTCCGTGCATACGATTCGAAACAGCGATCTCCATTGACGTCCATTCCTACGAACTCGGTCCTCTGTCCGCGCAGCTCGTGTCCAGAAACAACTCGCAGTAGATAGTGGACAGGGGAACGTTACTAGTCGGACGTGGCGGAGATAGAGTTGCAGCGAGAGAAAGAGGGAGAGCAAGAGAAGTTTACGTACGTGTGTAAGCCGATGCATAATCGAGAAACGAGGCGAAACTGGCCCGATACCGCGTTTATTTCTGCAGTCGCGTTATTTATGGCAGGCCGATAGCGCGCACAGGAAACGAGAATCTCGCGATCCGAGAGATCCGCGTAGATAGAAATTAATTAATCGCCTACGGGACGCGACACCCTGTGTGCCTGCCTGCCTGCCTGCCTCCTTGCGTCCGCTAAATTTGGAGGCTCGACGGACCTGGGGAGAGAGAGTTTTCGACTCCATTAGCGGCTTCATTTCGGGGACACAATGTTGCGCGATGGAAGGTTGATTAAACTACGGGCAATTAAATTCTGAATCAGAGTCACGGAAGCTACGCGAAAGGGTAGAGAGGGCATTTGCATTTTTGATTTTTTCTTTTCTTTTTTTTGCGTCGCGTGAAAATAAAGTGTGAATTTGCAATTATTTTATTTTGGCATATTGCAGTCGGAAATAACGATTGTACATTGGGTGGGACATAATATTTGTATTTTTAGCGGAGATTCGCGCACCTCGCGTAAGTTTTCGCAATTTTCGCGCGAAAGCTACGCAAAGAGACGTGATATTTGAATTTTTCACGTGGAATTTTCGCGAGTGTTTTTAAAAGTCTGCCAACGGAGAGACGCGCGACACTTGCGTAATTTTTTTACATGTACGAATCGTGAAAATTCGCGTAATTGTAAAAAAAAAAAATGTCCGCGGTTAAAAGAATCGCAAGTACAATTTCGCACGAGATAATATCTGCACCTTTTCCGCTTCCGTACACTTTCGTAAATTTGCAGTGCGAATAATTTTACAAAGCAACGCAATATCATCTCAAGAGGCGAATGCTACTTCAACTGTAATTATTACCACCGTCAAAAGACAATGCCATCGAAAGAAACACACTGGCCGCTGTCCAAGCCACAGCTAACAGAAACATTACGCTAACGTTTCGATAGCGCTGCGTTTAGCCCGTTCAAGAGCTAAACAACACACTGAAAATGCCTCTGACTTCAAGCCTTTGAAATCGTGCGCCCACGGTTCTTAATTGTGCCGGTAATTACAAAGGTGGTGTCTAAGTCAAGAATTTAAAAAAACATGAGTTTGTCAGTTATTTCGCGTCGCATTTCTAAGAAGCTGAAGAAAATTGAACTCTGTTGAACTCAGTTGGCTGTTAATTATTCTACACTATCAGGTAGCTAGAAAGGTCAATTATTCTACGGATTCTTCTGTACACGATACATAACTCCGAACAATAAAATACCACATCTGAGATGTTCACATTCTGAGCAGTTCATACTTTGATGAATAAATTCATTTTAAAACAAGAACACATTTCCCTAACTTTTCGCATAGAAAGCGTCATGCATTTTAGATGCATATTAAGATTGTTACATTAAAAGTTACCTCATCACCTAAGATGAATCCCGATCAAAAATCGATTGCCAACCAACTCCAGCCATTCTCGCTCGAAAGTCACAACTGCGACCCGATGCAGTTGAGAAAAATCGGCTCGCGACACGGTGACCCGTCCTCGTTTCGCGCGGAGTCGGTTCGAGGCACGAGCGTGACCTCGCGATAAATCTCGCGGAGGAGGGAGACGCGCAAGAAAGAAAGAAAGAAAGAAAGAAAAGAAATGCTCAGGCAGCACGTTGCTTTTCGGCTGGAGCTGGTGTGTCGCCGAGAAACGAGCGAGCGGGCGACGATACCGAGCGGAGAGAGGCCAATGGCCCCGCGCGCGGTGCAATGGTGCAGTGTGCAATCGAGAGCCACGGGGTGCAACGGGGAAAGAGAGAGGCGGTGCGAGTCGACGTGGAGCAAACGAGAAAAGAAGAGAGCAAAGAGGGGACACACGCAACACACACACACACACACACACACACACACACACGAGCGCGCGCGAAAGAGCGTGTTCGCGCCGTCTGCCAAGTGATCCGCGAGTGGAACCTTGAAGCGCGGATCGCGTGTGGGTCGACGCAGCCAGCCGAAGAGGAGACAGGTAAACAAGCTTCGAGAACGATAGGGTGACACCGAGAGAGAGAGGTAAATGGAGAGAAAAGTTGCAAGTTGGGTCGCTTCGAGAGTTCCTTTGTGCTGGAAAAACCTGGCTTTCGGTAACGTTGCCACTGGAATATGAACGAAACCTCGAATCAAAGTCTCGAGTGTTTTTGGACGAATAATCACAATAGTAGTGCATGTTCGAAGTGATTGAAACACTTTGAAAATTTGGGGAAATCTTAATTTTAATGCCCGGTGATGTGGCTCTTGTATCACATGATTTCTAACGGTGTATTGTAATATGTCCTCGATTGCACTCGTTTCTATATAAATAATTACTTTGTGCTATTCTACAAACTCGGGATTGTAGAATCTATAATCTGTAGAATATAAATATTTAGTATTTTTATCATTGAAAGTGATTTTAGCGAGGGTAATCCAAAAAATTGGGCCTCTTCAAGTGCAACGCTAATGCAACGAAAATAAGTGATTGGTCGATTTCGGTCACGTGATTCGTGAGAGGGCGTGGCGTTGTCTGGTACTGAGCGATCGCGCCTGTAATTTGTTTTCTATCGATTCAAATGTTTGCGTATCAATAAAATTTTATTTTGTTTCTTCTGCAAATTGAGTATTGTAGAAAATCCGATTATTACAAAAAACCAATCGTTATTCTGCGTATGAAAATTACGTTTCGCAACTTTTTAACGCCAATGAATTCTGATTATTGCCGATAAATCTTGAACATCTCCTGAGAAGCAATTCGAATCTTTCGTCGTACGTACAAATTTGAAACAAAGCGGAACAATTGGAAATATAAATATGCCGAACAAGATACAAAATATTTAAGAAAAGAAAAAATACGAGAACGGATGTTAACACCAGGAATTATTAAATATTATACCGTCATTGTTCCGAAATAATATACCGCAACACGCAAGATATGCCAAAGTTGAACTAATTATTGAAATTATTAACCAACTTTTGAAATGACCATTTTATCCAGACACCACCGAATGCAGAGAAGTTGGCAGACACGAGTTCTCTCGAAGAGGCATCGGAAAGGAAACGGAAACGATGCCGAGAAAGAGAAAGGATCGCAAAAGGGGTGCGACGTAATCAGCCCTATCGCAGGGCGTAAAGTTCCCCGGACGCTCCGTGAAAAAAAAAAAAAAAAAGAAAAAAAGAGAAAACGCAATTTTCCGCAGACGCGAGACTCACGTACGTATAATAAAACGGTCCGGCGATGGGATCGTGCGTGGTTCGTACCACGTCAGCGGCTTGCAACCTTCCTCTGTCGGTGCACCGACGAGGATGGAAACTCACCGTTCATGAAATATACAACAGATCGCCTCGAACCGACTTCCAACTGGCTCTCTCTCTCTCTCTCTTTTCTCGGCGTGTTGGTCCGACGTGTCGAGAGAGAAAGACGTTCGATTGGTGCACGCTCCTTCGTCACTTTTTTAACCCTTTCACGCTTGACGTTGCAACATCGTGGTTTCACAGATTATTGCACGTAACTGTAGCTTCGTAAGCAGTATCTAATTGGGCGCATTTGCGTCTGACGAAACCGGTCATTGACGATCGAGAATCGTATCGTTGCGAAATCCTCCCATATTTTTCGAATACAAAAGAAACCCCTTTTATCATCGATTTCCTAATTTAAACACGCAAGTGTAGGATTAAAACTCGTTCTTCAACAAATGATTCGTCAAAGTAAGTAACAGTGTTTACGATGTCACCATTTTTCGGTGTCGTTCAACGCACGAAATTGATCGATATAGCTCGAGTCAATTGTTAATCGAAAAATTATTCATTTAAATAGCAACTCGATCGAATTTCATTTAATTGCTCGAACCTATTATTGAATTAACAGTTGAAAAGTTAGAATCAAACTACCGACGTATAATTCACATTTCGTGAGGTTCATTTCGCTACGACAAATAACATAAATGATGTACGCGAAAATTACAGATAATCAAAAGCAACACAAAAATATACGGCGAATGAGTTATACACGATGAATGAGTTTGTTCAACGACGTTTTCTTTTTCCCCTGTTGTTCTCGTCGCGAAAGCTCGTCTAGCGAGAAGCAACGCCGCCAGATGGGAAGTAGAAAACGGACGACAGAGTCTGGCAAACATCCTGACCGCAATAACACCGAGCGATTTTTCTGCCAGAAGTCAGCTTCTTCCCACGAAGAAAGAACCTACGAGCGATTCTTGGCGGAGCGCGCGAAAAACTCGTCTGGTCTCTTCTGACCTCCCGTCGGGGCTGTTTCTTGCACGAGCCTGCCTCTGCCTGCCTGCTTGCCTGCCTGCCTTTCTCCTTCGATACTCTCGGTTTCGCCGGCAAATTTATTCGGCGACGAGCGGCGACCGAAACTCTTGAGCGGACACTCGGCTCGACTCGGTCGGTTCACCATTTCCGCCGACAGATCGATCACTCTTCGCGATTAATCCTTGAAAGGATATATGACATAGGGGTGGTAGCCGTAGGTAATGTTTTTTGACACTGTAGAATTTTATTCCATTTAAATTATCGTCACTAGATGGCAATGTATTTATTAAATTTGAAAAATACGACATGGGTGCCTCTAATACAAAATGTAATATATAATAAAATATTTAATAACTTAATATAATATGAAATATTTAATATATGTATTTATTCCGTGTGAAAATTGTCGTTTGAACAGAGCTGCTCGAGCGGGCAAATTATTCGAATTTTCATGCATTTATGGGAAATGCAAAGATGTTGAGATAATGTGCAAAAATATCAACGTTAGTACAAAAAGTATTGACGTTTTCTTTTTTTCGAATAAATGATAAATTACTGTCCTTACTCGAAAGACACTAATATATAATATGTAGACAAAAATGTTTCTGTTTTTTTTTAAAGTTGAATACACATAGTTGATGAAGGTTCACGTAAGAAAGCCTGGCATGTTCTTGCCAAGATACAATTGAGGGATTCTTTTCTTCAATATTAGCAGAAATCTTTAATACAAACGTATTAAAAACACATATCGTACACATTAAGTATATATAAACACTCATTCCGGAGAAAACGAGAATATAGGATCATTTTTCTTCGCAAGCAGAGCAAAGAAAATTTTTTAATTACCATTTCTAAAGCTTATTCACTGTTCGACCTCTCGTAACATGTGCCAGCCCCCGACTTTCAGTTGAAATAAACATCATCCTCTCCCCTGTCCCGTGCAACCTCGTCCACGACCCTTGCAAAACACTTTTGCAACAAAGTACTCGAAAGCCTCCCTCGTGCAATCTTATTCAGAGAGGTGATTCGATTGAACCGTAACGTGCCAGCGGTTCGTCTTAATAAATATACACGAACGCCGAGGATGTGATATCTGCTCTGCACCTCCCTCCCCCTCCCGCCGTTCAGCCTTCTTCTCCCTTGGTCGTTGGATGCATTTGTCACGCAGTTGCCCTCGCGCTCAGTAGGCGTCCGCTTTCATCGATTATACATTCAGATTTATATTTATGAAGCGTAGTGGCTTCTCTCTCTCGTATCGGCGTTCTAATAATGGATGCTGCCTATAAACCTCTCGTCAGGGTCGGGCCCCGTTGCATGTCGGCGCACTGTGTACCACTACCGCACACGTACGCGCCTAACCTCCTCTGCGCCTTCTGTAGCTTGCGCGCGGTTGTGTCTCAGCCTCGGACAGACTTTCCGCTGCTCAGACGCTGTCCTACCGTTTTGCGGATCCTCCCGTCGACGAAACAGCGTTTAACGTTTTGTTTCTTCACGTGGCCGGATGTTTACGCGCGTCACGATTCCCGCCAGGGACAGAAAGAAAGGAGAGGAAACGCCCCCCCTCGGGGAGGGAACAGAAGGATGGATGTGAGAACGTCGCGTACGATCGAGCCGAAGAATGAGTTGTTATCGCGATTGTCCCGCGATAACGTGACTCGATCAAGCGCGTGATTCGTCAACTGATTACTCCTACAACTGTGGAATATCGCACTCTCTCTAATCATAATACCCAAATTATAACGCGCTGCTCGCAAAAATTGGGGGATATTTCAAAATGAATATGAAGCGATTAAAAAAAGGAAGCATTTGATTTTTCTTTTTTATTAAACAAGGACATCAAAAGAGGAAAGATTACGTCGTTTGATTATTTTTCAAAAATTTCCTGTTTTTGGGAATATAATTAATCGCAATTGGAGATTTGGGAATCTTTTGAACAAAACCGAACAGGTGCCTATTTTTATGAATCACTGTTATTAAAAGACTGCCAAAGAAAAACAAAATTAAAAAAAAAGAAAAAAAACAAACGTAAAATTAAAAAAATTATAGAACCAAGTGAAAACTTATTTTGTCCCTTAAAAATTGCAGATTTTCTATTTTCGACAACTGCAAATATCACTGTCGGTTTTCGTAGCAAAGGAAAATAAACTGAATGCAAAAGACGGCATAATCCTAAACCATGCGAACAGCAATAAAATAAAAAACAGGTCGCGATCCTCGTGAATGCGATGAAACCTTTCCCGAAACGTTTTCCATTAAAGAAAGGCGGCGAGTGTTTACCACCGACGAGCGATTACCAATCAGACTCCGTTCGTTGCTCGACGATCGATCGATGCTCCCCGATTAACCCGACAGGTCATTGTCCATGAAAGAGCGCGTTCAGTTCAAAGCATTTTTCGCTGAAACTTTTCTCCTCTCCTCTGCTGTATAAATAACCCTCGTCGCGCGCTAATCTCGGCGATTTTTCATATTTAGATGGGCGGAGCGAGCCACAGGCGCATCGTTGTTACAACCGGAGGAGATCCTACGGGCAAGCTGCAACGAGTGGCTCGCATTGTGCGTGCCGCTGCATACACGCATCGCGCTTCAACCGCCGACGAGTCCTCGAGAGTTCAAGTTTGGCCCGCGTCCTCCACCACCCGGAGGAGGAGCATTCAGACTGCTGAAACAAGTCGAGTGAAATTCTCTCCTTCTTCCTCTTCATTTTATTTCATTGAAAGAATTTCTGTTTACTTTAGAAGAATTTATTTCATTCATTTTATTTCGTAGGATTTTATCGCGGAAGATCGCATCGATAGGGGATCCCATTGCAGAATTTGAATCTTTCAAGGAATACAAGCGAGAAAGGGGATATCTATCTCTTTGCTGGAATCTTACCCCTGTGGAATTTGATTGAAAAATATAGAAATCGCGTTCCTCCAGTACCGATCACCTTTTCGTCGAATAACCGAGTGAATAATCTTTCATTTTTGCTAGCGACTAGAAGCATACCAAGTACGTGCTTGTTGGGATATTTCAATATTTTAGCGGAAGAATTACCAAAGTGGCCAATGTATAATTTCCGTTGGACATTTTACAGGCGTAGAACTGTGTGTTTTTTAAGGACTTGAATAATACACTGTACCATATTACACTTTCTATTTTTTGAACTTTAATACTTCCGATGGAAATTTTATGCTTGAATCGTCGTTAGTTTCACTATTAATACGATCTATTGATAGAAACAAAAGCGAGAATCTCACAGTCAAAATGTCAGATAATGACGAGCAACCCAATATCAAATTACGTACTGTCTTTCAAAATTAATTTCATCAAAGTACAAGTATTGTAGTTTCAAACGTGTTACGTTTGCGAGGACTTTCTAGACTGCTGGAAATATTTTCTCAAAAAAAAAAAAATGTACAAAAAATCTCCACAAGTCACAAATTCTTCATTGCATATTAACTGGGAATTAAATAAATTGCAAAAACACTACACTTGGTATTCCACTGGAAGTACCGCTAAATTCAACTCGAGTAACATTTATTTTCCAGTAGAATTTGCTTACAAAGCGTCTAACGCTCCGCCAACTCGGTTCGCTGAAGGTTTAAATACGTAGGCCATCGTACGACGACAAGTGTCACGCTTCTACCGCTGCCGTTCCCAGAGCGATAGGGTATCTAAAAAAAAAAATCTCGGTGTCTATCGGTCATTTTCTATCGCGATCGGGTCTCGCGACTGTTCGATCTCGTTAGTCGATGTCGTAGGTGCCAAACTCCCTCAGGATCTCGGCGAACGTCTTGCCCTTGGTCTCCAGCATGCAGAACACCACGAACAGCATGCTCAACGCGCAGAATATCGCGAAGAAAAAGAACACGGCTGCGTTCCCGACCGCCCTGGCCACCGTGGAGAACGACACGGTCACCACGAACGCCAACAGCCAGCAGAAAGACGCCGCGGAGGACGACGCTGTTCCCTTTAGTTTCGTTGGGAAGATCTCGCCCATATATGCCCACGGTATCGGACCTGTTCCCCACCGAGAAAAATCAAACGTACAGATCGCTGGCACATAACGTCTGATTAACGCTAGGTTTACGGCGCTCGTCGACAATTTCAAAATTAAAATTAAAAAGATTAAACAACGTTTCTTACAATATTTTTCCTGACTTTCAGACAAAAGTTTGCTGACTCTTATATTAACAAATGTACAATACATATTCAAGATCGCTATTTTCTCAAATAATTCTATAATTTTGAAGTTTTGCACGCGATACGCCTATCTTTACGAATCAAATCGTCGAATTGATTAATTTCATAAATAATTCCAAAATAAATTTGTAAGTAATTTTATAAATTTCCAATATGATACATATTTCCAAAATAATTTTATAAATAGTTCCAAAATAAATTTGTTTCATTCGTGAAATTATTATTGCAATGATAAATATAAAAGTAATGCAGAGATAGAAATCGTAACGCGACGGAGATATATTTACTCTCTACTTTAAAAACAAATCCAATCTATCTCAAATTCACCGCGACGATGCACTCCAAAATGGACCGTATATGGTTTTCAATATTTGTCCTACTTCAACTGCGTATGTTGTACAATAAACACTTCATAACTATGTAATATAATACACAACTAAAGTTATAAGTCAATGATATAATTTGCTTCTAAAATGATTAAATCGATTTTCTGAGAAATATGCGCCAGTCTGACAGGCATATAAAGAAATAGGTATAGAAGAAATGCCCGTAAACCTAGTGTCAATGAAGATATATCGCGAAAGCTGGATGTTCTATGTATGTTGGTGCATGTTGAAATTCATGTCAGGCCGTTTGTTTTCGAGTGGTATTCTAATGTAAACGGAATGAAAAAAAGAAAGAGAAAGAAATTTCTTTTTGTTTCTTGCACGTGTCAAATGGTAAAGTAAGAATGAAACTTTGATGCGTGTTTTTCGAAATAGTTTGCCGTGATATTTTAAAAAACGTCTTCAGAATTTT
>KQ435706.1:2339834-2372367 GCA_001276565.1 Melipona quadrifasciata
ATAGAATTATATAACATATAATATATATAACTATATATATAATATATAACACACATATATGTTGGTCACATTCTGAAGGGTGCTACCTTACATTAGTTTCTTTTTTCTTTTTTCTTTCAAAGATGTTTTTGCATCGCGTAGCAAGTGACATAGCAAAGATTCTTTTGTTCCCGAAAACACTGTGAAAATTCAAGTGCCCGTGAAAACGTTAAAAAAAATTTTTTCCACGAGTAAATCAAAGTCTCCTCTTTACGATCAACCTCTTCAAACTTATCGATATCAAGACTCAAGACTGAAAACGTAAATCCGCGTGCACGAGGACTTTCAAACGATTCCAAATGTTCCAAAACTATAGAGAGCGGTTTGGAAATTGGGGAGACTGTGATCGAATGTGAGAAACGATCGAACTGCGCGAGGGGCTTCGTTCTGGAGAAAAATAAAGTTGAAAGTCAGTCGAGTGCGCGTGCACTCAACTTAACAAATTAAGAACACTTACAACTGTTGCCGATCGTGTTACCTCTGCGTACGTCAGAGCTTGGTGTCGAAGGGCCACCCACACGTGCACCGATGTGGGAAATGAATGAATCTAACTTGATTAACACTGCCTTTATTCTACAATAAGCCTAATAGTTTTGACCGCTTCGGACAACTAGGCCTGTCGACGACCAAGTTCGAAGAATATGCTTGGGCCGAATATCGAACGAGTGGCTACTGGACTAGACTTGGACGTCTCTAAGGCTGAACTGAATATGAAACTGGATGGCCACCGAGTTTGATCTCGGATCAACGATCGCTGAATTGATCTTAACCCTTTGCACTCGATAGGCGCCGCTATTGCGCCATTTGCCATCGTTGCTCGAATTCCTCCGGAGACCGCTGTTGCAACGCCATTGCAAATACCATACGCTGAATCGGTGTACTATTTCTGCGCGTGCCTAATTAAACTGTTGGTTTGTCGCAAACTGCACGTGGACATTGGCAATTTATTTTACTTTTTCGTACAAGACGCGGTATTGTTCACCGTCGACCGTTCGCGATTATCGTTTAATTTTATAACTGTTCTCGATTACTAGTCTCGCAATTTCGAATTCGAATTGACCAAATGCGTTGCAATTTCGTTAAATTAACGTCTCGTTGCCAATAGAATTATTTGTAAGAAGTTACTTGCTTTTGTGCCTAGTATATTTCACAGGTTCGATATTTTGGCAAATATTCACTCTCGTTGAGTGAATATCTGGCAGAGAACGATTCGAATTTCTGTCGAAAAGAAATTTTCATTAAAGAAATGCGAGAACTTTAGTGTTAATAACTCATTCTTCGATTGGATCTTTCTCCAGAAAATCAAACTGCTCCCCTGTGGAGTGTGAGCCCCCCGCTTTGGACCGATTTTCAATCTCATTTTTCTCAAAAAACCAAAGCACGCAATTCTCCATCATTCCAGTTGGGAATTGCGTTACTGTGTAACAACTGTGATCGTAAATCCTGAAGAAAAGAGCACGTGGAAAAATGTTCGAAGAGAGCAATGAGAAGGAGAGAGAACCAACGCGTATCCCAGAGTTCCAATGACGTTCTCTGTCGACTGGGGCACGGTTCTCAAGGACGATACCTGCGACGACGACGACGACGACGACGACGACGACGAGAACGGCGCGGTAATAGGGATAAGGTCCCTTCCTCACGCCCGGTTACCTCGGCTAACGACATTCAAATTCCATTAGGACAGCGCCGCGATGTGCGGCTGACAACTTTCGGATTACAGATCGGGGCTCTCTCCGTTTTCGCGAGAGGAGAACTCTTGTCCGGATAATGGCGACGAGAGAAAGAGGACGAACGGGCGGGGGGACAACAGCCACCCTGAAGAAACGGGAACGATTAAATCGCGAGTACCGATCGGGTATTTAAATCAGTCCATCTACATTTGAAATATCCTCTTTTAAGTCACTTTGCCGCGACTCCGATCAAATCGACCTCGACTCTTGCGAATTTATTTATGGAGAGTCGACGCAGTTTTTAAGAATCGAGGGAATCAAGTCCCTTGGAAAGTTTGACAAAAGACACGATTCTCCGAACCGTTCGTTTTCATTTGACTTTAATAATGTGACGGAAATATTACTGAAATTACGTAGAATTATTAAAAAATGAATCGAACGCAGAGTCGATAATTTTTCGTTTCAATTAATAATTGCAATGCAAAACTTGACGACAGACCATTTAAATTTTTTCCCCTAGAACAGGTGATGGTAAAAAAATTTATCTTGAGAAAGATGAAACATCCTACAAAACGCTACTCCGCACGCAAACGCTCGATGGAATATATCATTTGTGTTAAAATTCCACGTTTGCTCTTATCTTCGATACCGAGCGAGATCGCAAACTGAAATCACTGCCGAGAGTCGTCGTTGGGTGTGAACGACCTTAACGAACGAATCTTTCCTCTGCAACGGTGCATCGACGGGGAGGAAGGAAATCGAAAGAGAGATAAAGAACGCGGCTGTTCCAGCTTCTACATACACGCGACGAGGCAGCTTCCGACGAGGAACGTTCGCGAAGGGAATTCCAGATAACCGATAACGATACGTACTCGACTGGCGATCAACCTCCGAAGAAGAAATTTCACGTCACGTCGCGTCGCGTCGGTAAAAGAGGATGCACCGTTCTTCCTCTCGTAGACGAAGATAAGAAAAATAACATGCAAATTCACCGCGCCTCGGCAAATCTATCCGCTCAAACTTTAGACGCCGGAGACGACTCCTTCTAGTCGAACACGCCTATTCACGAATACTCGTCTGCAAGCCGAAGGCATTCGGTTGAAATTGAAATGTATTGACATTTTTCTTTTTTATCATTGAAAGTGACTTTAGAAAATCGGGTCTCTTCAGGTGCAACGCTGATGCAACGAAAATTAGCGATTGGCTGATTTGGGTCACGTGATTCGCGAGGGGGCGTGGCGTTGTCTGGTACTGAGCGATCGCGCCTGATCAATAAATTAAATTTACTATTTAGTAAATGTATACTAAAATTTAAACCTTCTGCGTTTCAATTTTCCTTAAAAATCGGCACGAACTTTCCAGACAATCCAATATTGTTGTTTGATTGTTACGTTTGTATTCATGTTCAAAAAAAAAAAGAAAGAAAATTTGTATTTGTAGATTCGAGCAAACTGTCCATGAAAGTATTAACACTGTGACGCAGTCAAAAATTAGTATACAGTGTTAAATATGTAACAAGTGGTAAACAACAAGTTCATCAATGCAACGGATAATTGATCGTTTAAATATTTCCGTGACAACCTGTAATTTCTACGTACGTACGTTTTTAGACGATCACCGCTGACGATCGAGCCACAGATTTCCACGCAGTTGCAGAAATTCAAAGGACGCGTGTTACACGTGAGACGCGCAAAACACTCGAAAGCCTCGTTGCAATATTTAACAACTGAAACAAACTTCTAGCCAGTGGAAGTTTCACATTTTCCGTTATGAATATGAACAAAAGTATTTGCATAAAACGTAGCACGAAATATACTGTGACTACGCAGAAAAACACGAATTTGCATAAATGCGTTTGCAACGTGTTCACGTAACAACGATAATGAAATTTCAACGTGTCCCCTACACATATGTACGAAACACGTTGCTTCGAAACGACTCAACCACGGGCAAGCAATAATCAAACGCGAACGAAGGGGCACGAGTTTTCGCGAAGACGTCGCGCAAGACAGTCGTCTGAGGTAACAGCGACGTAATTGCAGCGTATCACGAACCCATTGCCATTTTCTTTGTTTTTTTTCTTTTTTTCCTCCTTTTCGAGCTTTTCGAGCACGCCGTTTTTCCATTCGCGCGGTGCCTCGACCCGCCAGGTCCGCCGGGAACCCCTGCGGCATTTGCATATAAATATAAGTAAAAAGTGTATTTGCATTTAAATGTCCGGCGACAGGGTCGAGAAGTTCGACGACACTCCCGATCGAAAGTTCGCGGCAAGACTAACTGCCAGTGGGGCAGATAAACGGGAGGGGGAGGGAGCGCCGATCGCGCTCGAGTTCAATTAAACTTCAAGTTTTGCCAACAATTTGTCGACTTCTCTCGGCGACGATCGACGAAAGCGGGAACTTTCTCGCGGGATTTTCATCACGCGTCGAGAACTTTCCGCCATCTCTCTTAACAAATATTACCCTGTGGTGACTTGTTTGCTAGATGATTTATTTGATCATTTTTTCGAATGTTGTCACAAGATGTGATAATTAGATAGTTGTGTTTTTCTTTAAGTCGTAATGCCTTGGCAAGAGATTTTTGGTAATTCGATCAATTGTTGATTTAATTGTGGTAGTGGAATAAACTTGGGATAGTATTTAGGAAGCATGCTATAAAACAAAGGTGGCTAACTGGCGGCCCCCCTACTTTCCTGATCGCTAGCGCTATCCCCTCCACTACGCTACACCGATCTCTCCACTGCGTTGAAGTACATTTATGATACAGCTTAACAAAGTTAATACGTATGTTACATAATATTAATAATATTACAATTACATGCAATTAATGTAGCTTAATATTTAAAAGAAACTGAAACGTAAAAATTTTAATGAAATTCAATCAAACTCTGAACGCGAAATTATCGTTAAATCAATTGACTATAAACATTCCACAATGTGCTGTTTCAAATTTCAACTGGATACATATAAAATATAAAAAAAAAATTCTATCCCTAGTTACTCTTATCGAGCAAAATTCCCACGTTCTCTTCGCAGTTTTCTAATTTCTCAACTCCTCGAAGAATCAGTGTCATTCTCTTGCGTTAGCGAATTAATATTACCTACAGCACGATCCGTCTAACCGTTTGCAAATTGCAGTGTAAATTCAACCTTGATCCGCGGTAAATTGCAGTGTAATTGTACTTGCAAATTCAATCATAAAAATTCAAACTACGTTAGTTGCGCGTGTCGCGCGTAATCTAATATTCGAGCAGCTTCAAATTATCCCAACCGCGCAACGCTGTTCGATAAATATCGAACGATAGAGTGTAGGTGGGTGGTTTTGCAGCCTAGCTTTCGAATTCTGCGACGCGAAACGCGACATTCCGGTTCCAGGCGTCGATAACCGGCCGACTTGTTTTCCAACTGCGACCAGATCGAGCGAGCCAGCCGTCGATATACGCATTGCGATTCCCGTTAAAAAGTTCGCCGACAAGTATGTTATCGATCGGCGGGATTAAAATTGGCTACGATCGTCGATCGAATTCCAAGAACGGCGTGTATCTTTCTCTCGTTTGATGTTGATAGAACGTTATATCGAACGTTCCATTCATCGGGACTCATTCACGAATAGAAACGAACTACGATCACGTTCGTCACGGCTCGACGACTTCCCCCCTTTTTCCGGATGAATATTCCATCTGTCCAACGGGTTACTTATCGTCGCGGCGCTTAATCGCGCGACTGCGCTCGCGCCATTTGCCAGCAGAGGCACGCTTTGTCGTCGCTCAATTTACATCGAGCCCCTCCGGTTCATCGATTCCCATTCAAACGACCGTCCGTCTGTTGGCCGTTAATCAAAAGACGCTAATTAGGATACTCAGACGCCGTACAAATTCGACTCGATCTCTGTCGATTCTCGTCAATATATCGTCATCTCGACTTGGATATGCTTGGTATTTTCAAGCGAGTAGTAGCAATTTAATGATAATTAAAATAATAATAAAAGTAATAATTTAGTAACAATTGAAATAGTAATAAAATTTAATATAAATGCAAAAATTTAATCCGATGCCAAAGTATGCAAAAGCCAGTGCAGTGCCTCGTATGTAACGCGTAAAGCACAGTTTGGTTAACGTGAACATTTTTATTCCAATGTGACAGACACCTAATCTCAACAGTCTCTTTAGCAGATGCTTCATCCGCGAGGCGTACAGGAACGCCAGCAGACCTTCAAACGGCTTACATAAGCCATCGACTGACTGGCTTTACGCTACCTTGAAGCCGGTCGTTGCCGCTGTCTCATGCGAGAGATCGTTGCATAAACGAGCGTATGCACCGAGCGTTCTTTGCAACCGACTGGCAATCAAGACTTCACGACGAACGCGTGGCACGGGGGGAACACAACACGCCGGGCAGCGGATTTCAATTTCAACGTGGGAATGCGCGTTTTCTACACTCGGCGCTGCTAGAATACACTGGGGGTATTGATCCTCGTTGGACGGATAATAAATTGGACGCCGATTCGAGAGGATTCGTTGTTAAGAAGACGATACGAGTCTCGCTTTCTCGTCCCCAGCCAAACCGTATCGTCTCCAAACATACGTATTTTGTTATTCTCGCGGCTGAGCAAGCCACTAACGAACCAATCTCTCTGCAGGATCGAACGTTTAATGATCGCGGCGTGTGACGCTCGTACCAACTGTCGAGACCAGGCTCCCCTCTTTCGTTACAATTTGAACGTGATCTCGAAAATTTGATCAAAGGATTTGGTCAAGGAAAGGAACGAATTGTCTGCTGTTAATTGGCACACCTCGATCAGCTTTTTGAAATAACAGAACGTACGTTGAAGTACGTTTATTACTGATAGCTGAAGAGCTTAGCGTTTGAAATTGACAGTATTTGCAATTTGTAAGTTTCTTGCAGATCGGTGATTTGCTGGATGTTAACCCTCTGTAAGGGGAACGTTATTACTTAAATTTAGCCAACAGCTAAAATTGCAAAACTTTTTGTAATTGTTGGTAATTGTAACGAACGTGGGTACGGTGTTGTTGTGTAAGAGGAATGATAAAATATGAAAAGAAAAAGTTCTTGAGGGACTGAGTCCCGTTATAATCGAATACACTCGTCAAATTATTATTCGAACAATTCGCGATATAATTCACACTAAATTAAAACTAAATTGCTTCTCGTTGCTTCCTATTGCTAGTTTGTAAAATGGCGAAGGAAATTATCGTATTTAAACAAGATGATCATTTCCAATGCTACGTCATTTTATTTGAAGCTATTTCATTTCACTCGCTACTTCGTAAAAAAAACCTTTTCCCGAGGGCAGAGTCGAAAGTACGAGAAAAATCGACGGCGAGCGACGACAGAAAAATTCGAATTGACGTTCGTTTCATTCCGAAGTGTGGCAGAAGTGCGTCAGAGATTGTTTCGCTCGACGAAACGTGTTTCTTATACCAGAGATTTTCAACACGTTCACGTTCCGCATCGGTTCTCGTATTGGAAAACAGGAATATGCTTCCTCCATTACACCGGTATGAACCTCGCCTTGATTCGTGCGTTCAAATTTATTCGGATATTTTTGCGAGAATTGTAAAAGCAGATCAGAACAGCTGTGCTATACGTTTCACATTTCGATCGCTGACGAGAATAATACGTGGAATTGTATGAAAGAAAATTCCATATATTCTGTTACGGTGGAACTTTGTCTATCTACGCTTTGTTTGAACATTGGTTGTTATTATCGGGAAAAAATGACGAGTCAGAATAAGTTTCAGAGATAGCTGCCAACGACTATTCAGTTACTCAAATTATCTCTATTGGTTATCAACAGGTTAACCCTTACTTTTCCAGCTTAATTTGACGTGGTGAAAAATTAACATCTATTCGCTAGATTTATTAAATCTAGAGTGAGTCTATTTACTAAATTTAAATCGAAGATAAATAATTGCTTTGCAAGACTAAATTCCAACTGCGTACAACCGATTTTCAAAGATGTACATCGCGATCTTACACGCATTTCACAAGAAAATATATCAAATTGTCACAAAACGACCAACGAAGAGTCGAATCACGACAATCGACATAATCTAAACAAAATGTTTATTCTCTTCGACAAAAATTCGCCGGGTTACCTTTCTCAAACACGAAAAGTACCAATCACCCTATATACTCCTATAATTGAAACCTACTTACTTACTTGTAAGAAACTTACTCTCCGAGTGACTCGGAGGAAAGGGACAAATTCGTTCGCGACAAGTTGCCAAACGCGACGAGCGAATTGTTTCCAGAAATCAGATCGAAACGTCGAGACGACCTAATTCTAGGGGGGACGTGACCAGGGACTGAGAAAGACGGGAAAGAGAGAGAGAGAGAGAGAGAGTGGCCCACCCTCGCGCGCAATCGATTCTAACGAGAGAGGCTTAGGACGGCCGATCAAGCTCGTATAAATCACGGGGCTCCTTCCCCATCGGGGTGTTAAGGCGGACGGGAATGGTGTTCTCGATAAAAGTCACCGGACCACAGGAAATTCCTTCTCACCCCCACACATCTACGAATCTACGAATCGAACTTCGGGACATTGGTTTCTCGCTTAGCTGGATTACGTACCACCCCACCCTTACACGTCCACTGTGTGCGTGAGTGCAAGAGAGAGAAAGAGAGAGAGAGAGCGTTTGTTGCTTCACACTTCCAGCTAAGGATACATAGAGATTGGTGGGCCAGTGGATTTACCTGAAACAGAGAAAAAAAGAAAAATGGTAAGTGAACGGTCGTCTACTAGAACATCTCGCGTCTCTCGTGCAAATGCCAAATTCCACGGACGTGAACGCGCGCAAGGGAGATGGAGAAATACTGTTAAAAGCTGCGGAACGTGTACAACTAATGGCAATAATAACGACACAATGGCCTCGTACGGAGAACGTGCCCGCCGTTGATTTACTTTTCACGCTCGGCTACGTCCTTCTGGAACGCCCACACACGACCAAAGTTCGGACTTTGCGCGCGTGCGCTGCAAATTCTACGATTTTCAAGCAACGAGTTGTCGCAAGAAAGATCATTTTTGTCGCAGTAAACTCCTTCGAATGATTGATGGTACACATTAACGGCATTACAAGTAATAAAAATGGTTTTTTTTTTTTTAACTACTCTAGATTTACTTTTAATTGCTGATTATGAGTGCCAGTCCATCATCTGGAGAAAAAGGTACACGCTTTTTTGTTCGAGACGTACATTTACATTTGCAAACAGATCATTTTCTCGCGCGAAGCACACAAAAAGATAAAACAAGAGCAAAAATATTATACGAGCATTTTGAAAATACTATACACCTGTATCGGAAAGAAATCGATATCGAAGGAACAAAAGCTCAATGTTCATATCAAAAATAGCTACTATAAAAGTTTTAATGTTTTAATATCCTCATCAGTAATACAAGTTACGCCGAACTGATGAAAAGATACCTAAACGATCTAAAAAGGTCGGACTCGAATTATTCGTTTCTATTAATCTTGATTTTAATAATAATAAGATGTAAAGAGTAGACAAGCGTATGTCTCAATGTTGCATGTGCGAGGCGGGATGTCGATGGCGGAGAATCCGACTGATCGGAGAAAACGTGCTTGCGCGACAAAAATAGCGCTGGCGATCGCTGGTTCGTGAGTTATCGCGATCGCGCGCGCGTTCACGCTCGATTTCACAGGACCTCGCGCGCCGGCTTTATCGACGCGCCGACGTCGACGAAAACGCTCCGGGATAATTGGTAATTTCCATCCATTTGTCAAAGCCGGAACGCGAAACCAGCCTCGTTCGAGCTCGTGTCACCGCGAGCTACTTTTGCAAACGAGCCATCCTGCCCCATAAATCTTAGCGAAATACCGACCCGTTCCTATATATTCTTTTATCCCCCGTCGAATGACCCATAAAGTAATCTCGCAACACCGAGAAGCCGGCCGAAATAACTCGGGCTATTCTCGAACGCGAAGAATTCTTTCTTCATTTTCTTTTTTGAAGATGCGTACACACCGTGGGACGTATAGATTCCTTTTTCACACATTTGTGAGATAATATTTCGAAGCGTGTTAAAAGAATTCGAATAACCTTCAAACAAGTAAATACTTTTTTGAAATTATCGATCATTGGACTATTAATCATATTTTTAAAAACTGCACGACTTGTACCCCCAAATTCGTCTCACTGAAAGGCCCAGAAGGAAATGCAAACATTTAAATCGATACAAAAGAAGTCACAGGCGCACCAGAGAATGCCACTCCTACTCGAGGTCTACGCCACGCCCCCTCACGAATCACGTGACCCAAATCAGCCAATCGCTAATTTTCGTTGCATCAGCGTTGCACCTGAAGAGGCCCGATTTTCTAAATTATCCCTGCTAAAATCACTTTCAGTGATAAAATGAAAATCACGATATTCTCGTTTATTTGTTAGAAAGATATATAATAAGGAAGTCTGACTCGACCAAAAAGTAACTTGTAAGAGTGTACTATGTGAAACTAATTGAAAATCCTCGATAATTCTGCGACATCTACCGACAAACAAACGTAATACAGATAATAATACACAGATTCGAACGAAGACAACGGAGACGCGCAGGGACAGATTCGCGATTCGTTCTTCGATAAACAGGCCGCGTAATCATCCTCGTCTCAATCCCCTGGCAAATATTTGCAACTTCGGTTGGCCGGATCGAGAGAAAGGAATCACCTTGCCCCACTTGGATGGAACGTCAGGGCTCGAATCGAGCTGATACGTTCGAACAATGCGCGTTAATTGCCACCGGATTACTCGCCGGAGTCTGCCCGTTAAAAATCTAGACATGCTGCCTCCGAGCACCAGCGAGGACATACGTGCAAACGCGTACGCGTGCAAGCTGACGTTATCTCGAGAAAGAACAAATAGCTGCGCTGTGTTATTCACGGTTTTTGTTCCCGTACGTGCGAAAAACACGTTCACCTGGACCGTCAGGAGGGTTTGTTTCCGATACGTGAAACTTCCGTCCAGAAGAAAACTGACGATCCTTCAGAGAGAGAAGAAACCGTGAAACGCCGTATTCTGCAATTTCTGTTTTCTTTTTTCTTTTAAATTCTATTTTCTTTGCACACGACGAAGCACAACGAATAAATAAGAGAAAAGTGGAAAATGTTTAAAAACTTTATAATTAAAAAATGATAAAAAGAGAAGGTGACGATAGTGAAATATATTTACTGATTAACTTTTGACGTCCAAGATCACCAGATGTAACACTGGCCAGTGAATTTTTATTCGTAAGAAACATTAGGAAACGAGAGAATTTATCAAACAATTATGTAACTAAATTCAAACGTTTTATTTGAAATATGTTTGAAAAGTCTGAAGGGAATGTATTTTTTATATTATTTATTATTATCGTTGTCACTGCGTTTCTTTTATCAGTTACATTGAAACATCATTAAGACTGGATATTTGCAGGATATTTAAACAATTTTCAGCAGAGAATAAGAAAATTTAAATTAAAAAAAAAAAATTCCCTTTCTGATAATAACACATAAATGACTCTAGGTCAGCATCGACAACGCTCCAATCCTTCCAAAGCAAAAATAGTTATTACTAATATCAAGTCATACTCGACGAAAAAGTTCCAAAAACTTTCGTTCTTTACCGAACGAAAAAAATCAATGTCTGTCTTATCGATTCTTATGATTCTGTCGAAAGGGTTAGACTCCTGCTATACAAACTGATACAAACTGATACAAAAAAAAAGAAAAAAAAGAAAAAAGAGAAAACAAAAGAGCTAGTATACTTTAACGTCTCAAGCAGTCGTGACACATTAAACTGCATCCAATTAGAAATACAACAAACCAACATACGCCGCCAACTTCGACGGCTTCGAAACGTAAATGCAGAATAGCTGTCGCATTCCGACGCTTTACGAATCGATAAGATACATGAATTTAAAGCATTGTTTCTCCCGTTGGCCGCACGACCAGTTCCACGACTGGAAAAAGCCAGGTTCCGCGCGTATCGCGCTTTGAAACGTGTTATTATCCCGATAAGAGATAGGAAACGCAGGGCCGGTGCTTCGGTGTTGCCCCGTTGTACGTACTAATCGACCAATCGTTTCGAGCAACTCACTTTTCAAACTCGCACTCACAACGCCCCGATGATTCATGGAACGAGTTTAAAACGCGATTTACATAAAGTGGAACGCAACGACGACGTTTCAGGATTCGATAACCATCGAGTCACACGTTTCGTTAAACGTTTGATTTCTCTTTTTTTTTTTTTTCCAAGTTGAAACAAGCTTATCATCTCGTGCTGGGACACCGTTTCGAAACGTCGAATTAGTAAATCGAAAGAGCGGATATATTAGTGGCTCGTGAAATTTGTGTCATTGAATTTACGATGCTGTTTCGATTTTCAATGTGTTTTCTTGTCGTTTGAATCTAATATTCAACAAAATGGTGAAAACGAAGATCGAATAAGTTTGAAGAGGTGACTGCAAAGAGAAAATTTCAATCTGACGGTAGATCCAGTTACGAAAAAAAATTTTTAATATTTTTTACACACGTTCGAATTTTGACTTGTATCCCAATACGATTTCGTATCATATTATTGATATTATCGATATTCAAACATTTGAATCGATGGAAAAGAAATTACAGGCGCGAACGTTCAGTACCAGAGACAACGCCACTCCCACTCGAGGTCTACACCACGCCCCCTTGCGAATCACGTGACCCGAATCAACCAATCGCTAATTTTCGTTGCATCAGCGTTGCAACTGAAGAGGCCCGATTTTACCGCTGCTAAAATCACTTTCAGTGATGAAAACGAGCTTGCGACTGTCAAAATCTCCAGCTTTACCCTTTAAAACCAGATCAAGTGTAACGTTACACGATCTTACTTTACAAAGTTACATCTGTCGTCAATTTTTCATTGTCGTTGGTAGAGTTACGCTTTTCACTGTATAATAAAACACAAACGAGCATGTAAAAACAAATTTAACCGTCGTTACCCGCAAAAAAAACGAGATTTCTCTGCAGCCTGACTGTCGTGACGTCTTTTTTGCACTAGTTCCAAACTAAACAACAATTCCTACCAGAATTTAATAACGTTTCAATCATTTCTGATGTTTACCAGAGTCCCTGATAAATGCCCTAACAGTCACGAGAACGAGAGTTTCACACACACACACAAAACGCACTCACCCCCTCCCAACCCCACGTCGTGGAGAGTTATTAAACTCCCGTTGCACGTTTTTCGCTTTATTTCCATATAATAGAGAGACGGCGGGGGAGAAAGGGCGAGAGGAAGAGGGACAGAGAGTTTTAATCGAATTCATCAAGAACCGGGAGGGAGGGGTGGGAAAAAAAAATTGTTTTCCATTTGCAAGTTATTCCGGGGAAGTTCGGAGCGTCCGTTTGTGCCGAGCAATTTGATTTCGGTTTTGCGCGCTTCCTCCCGGCGGTTTTACACGCGGCCCGGGCCAGAACCGAGAGGAGGATCGATCGATTGTTTGTCGGAGAAACCACCCCCTCTCCCTCCCCCCTGGCTGGCGATGAATTCCGCGAAGGAGAGAAAATATAACCAAAGAGAAAAGGGGGGAAAGGAAATGTGTGCTTTCCCATCTCGCGCGCTCTTGCACATTTCACCCCCTTTTCGACCACCGTTTTATTTCACCACGATTCATCGTTATTGACGACGGTGGTCGCGTTAGAAAGCTCGTACGAATTTAATGTACCATAACAGAGATATTGCCAAGCTCTTTTGTGACACGCGGCGGTGTTAGGTTCGGCTCTGTGCGTAACTTCTCCCATTCGTGCGCACGATGTTTCCCTCCATTTTTAATCCGCCATGATTCGCGCCATTGTTTACCCTTGGATAAAATTCTATAATTTGACGTCGACTCTTGGAATTTTTTTTTTTCTTTTTTTGGTATTTTGTACTTTGTTATAGGAAAGAAATTCAGACGATTTAATGACGGGCACGTGTCTAACTCGCTCAACAGTTTCGGGCGAGTATCACATGTTTGTTTCGAAGTAGAAGAAATTAGATAACGTTCTAAATTATTAATAAAAGTGAAAGAAATTCTAAAATTCTCTTAAATTTCAAAGAAGTTCTAACTATTAACAATTAAATATTTGTTACTACATAAACTATTAATTTACTACTTGTTGGTAATTATTTTATGTGATTTAATGCCTTGGAATTTAATATCCCTCCAAATTATGATGAAACAAACATGTGGTCCAATTAAGAAAAATACAGATGAACTTGGAAATTTTGAAACCTTTCAACACACTCAAAAAATTGACACGTCATATATTTTGCCTGCCTTAAAACCATAAACTTCTGTGTGAAACAATTTTTCATCAGACGCGCGATTTAAAATTTATTTCAGCTGTGTAAGTTACGTGAATCACCCTGTATATGTTTATACATATTTTTTAAAAAATAACAATTTTTTGGTCAACCCAATAACTATCTAGCTATGTATCCAGTCAGAAATAAAAAGTTGGGTGTCTTTTAAGAAGTTCGAACATCGGCGAACAACGCAAGGTCAATTTTCTCCGTGGCGAGCCTCACGGAGACTGATTTCTGTTCGACGAACTACGATAATTCGGCGAACAAAAAAAGCGGCGAAACGTGGATCTACTCTTAACGACCGCGAGAAAAACGCTGAGGAAGCAGCACAACCCGGGCTAAATCTACATTCTGCTGCATCCGAATCTCTTTCTTTTCGCTCAGACGCGCGAAGGAGGGTTGGAAACGTCCCCCGAAGGCAGCTCTCTTTCTCGCGGAAAAGAAAAAAGGGAAAAACCGTCGGGGCCTCTAGCAGCTAGAAGCACCATCGTCCGAAGCATCCTCCTCATCTTCTTTCAGTTCTATCGTATTCCTCGCGTGTGCACGTGTGTGCGCACGAGAACTATCGACGTACGTTTTTCACGGTTCGAAACGAGTTTTCCCGGGTTGAAACTCCGCAACTTTTTTTCCCCAGCGACCGACTTAAACTCGTCTTCTCTCTTCGGCTTTTCTTCGGCCCCTGTCCCCCTACCGATTGCTCTCGCGACGATTAATCGACTACGGAACGCGTAGTTTCTCGAAAGTCGACGAGACGAAAAAGACGCACGGTCTTTCCGCTTTCCAAGTTGAGCAGCTCCCATTCGCGAAGAGCGAAAATTTTCACTGGCGCGTGTGAAAATCCAGCCCAGCGACCCCTTATTGCGTGGAAGAGGAAGCAGCAGAAACGAGCAAGGGAAAGAAGAAAGTCGTCACTGAGGGGGAAAGAAAAAAAAAAAGAAAAGAAAAGAAAGAACGAAGAGAGGGGGGCCGGCCCCCTTCTTAATGCCTCGCGGCAAAATTCGCTAAATGCTCGAGAGCAGCTGCTCCTGGCGTTACCAGTCATTTCCTCCTCTGTCTCTCTTCCTTTCGAGTTTTTCTCCCTCTCTGGACCAGGGAGTGTTTGTCATCCGTTCCACCTTGCTCCCACTGCCATCCCATTTCCGCGCCTCGAAAATCCGCACCCCGAACTTCCGGCGTCTCAACCCCCTCCCTCCTTCAGAATTCTCTCGCGACAAAAGAGACAAAGTTCAAAAACTACAAGACTTGCATCCCAGTACGATTCGTCTCACAGAAGCAACTGTTCCGACTAGGAAATGAAGACACGACTTTTCTGCCATAAAATTTTATTGATACGCAAAAATTTGAATCGATAGAAAACAAATTACAGGCGCGATCGCTCAGTACCAGACGACGCCCCACTCCTACTCGAGGTCTACGCCACGCCCCCTCACGAATCACGCGACCCGAATCAACCAATCGCTAATTTTCGTTGCATTAGCGTTGCCCGATTTTCTGGATTACCCCCGCTAAAATCACTTTCGGTGATAATAAAGAAAGCATTGACAAGTCGAAGAATTATTCGTCCCAAAGCTAACAACGACCCACGGATTGCTGCTGCTGCATTCGCTATGCAACTGAGTCGCTCGGAAATATACGCGCCGTGACGTTAGCCAATCTCTTTTAACGACGCACGATTGACCGAGGATTTCACAAATGATACATTTCAAGAATGTATATTTAACGACGCCGTTTCTGTGCCATAATATAAAATACGTCGTTACACACATATTTAAAGTATTTTATAACTGTAGAACAAATTTCGTTTTCTTCTCCTTTTTTATATGCAGAGATCGAGTCGTCACAATTTGGTTATTTCGAAAATAATACAAATCCCAATCGACGTAACGTACAAAAATGGTAAATAAATCTACTAGAAAATTTGTTATCAATCAAAAAAAATAATACCACAGCGTCGATAAATTTATCTCGGAGAGAAACGATCCAATGTTCACCCTTTTTCACGCCGTAGGGTACATTAGCGAAGCTTCGATCGTTTCTGGAAACGAGCTCGTCACGCTTTTCCAATTTCGCAGACTAAGGGAGAAGGCAGACGACGGGAGACCAGTTTCCCAAGTCCCAGCAGGAACGCTCGACTCGAATTACCTTTAAGCAAGGGAGGCAAAAAAAGAAAAAAGAAAAAAGAAAAAGAAGGAGAAAAAAAAAGAAGAAATCGAACAGCAGCTCGAGGGTCTCGGACAACACAGACGTTCGAAATCGAACGTGCCCCGTTTCCTCTTCACAATTTGCATACCTTTTTTCCTTCGTGCGCTGGGAAATGACCCTGCGAAACGAGGGTAAGGGCCCTTTTCTGCGACGTCTAATGGCCTAACATCGTGCACCGACGCATCTGCTCGAAATGGCGTCGTACTACGACCGTGGTTACGTAATTTCGCAAACCACGAGTGGCTCCTTCTCACCCCTGGACTAGCTACCGAAATTGGCCCTTGGAATTCCTTCGAATTTCGTAACAGTCCGGACTCTCTTGTAACAAAAATGAACCCCGTCGTTCTCGTCGCGTTTCTAGGTATCTCCCTTTTCATTCAGGAAAAGGAGTTCTTTGGGAAAAGAGTGCAATATACAGGATGCAAAATTGTATCGAACGTTTAAAAGCTACAATAATGTTTGTGATAAATTCATATTAAATCACAAAGGAAAATAATCGCCAACGACAAAATCAAAAGCAAAGTCCTTCCACTAACGGTGCAACAGCACGAATTACGAACGGGGGTTGCGGAGAAACAATTTCCTCCGCGGTTGTTTGGCCGAAACGTGACAAAACGAGAGAGAGAGAGAGAGAGGGTGTCAAAGGGAGCGAGGGACAGGGACAATACTTGGCTGGGCGTTAATAACGAGCCAGCCATTCCAAGCGGCATCGGTGTCACGTCGCTTTGTTCCCGCGCGTATTACTCGGTCGCGCGCGCGTATCTGGAATAATCAGCGGCGTTTTACCGAAATAGCAACGCGCATTGTGCCCCGCGGGCTCTAGACGACGTCGCCCGGAACGCGTCGCGGAACAAAGAGACCGCGGTTGTCCGCGGCGAGCAACGAGGGAAGAAGGGATCGTCGGAGAAGTTTTCGCCAGTTTCCTAAACAGCAGTCGGAGGGAAAGTTCCTTTTCTAAAATCTTGTCTCTCGGATCGCTTTCAATTCTGCTTTATTTTTCTTCTTCTTCTTCTTCTTCTTCTTCTTCTTTCATCGACCTTCTTGGACTAGTTCGGATTCCAGGGGAAAACTTTTTTATTAATCGAACAGTCCCTTCGTGTCTCCCCCCTGGGCTGCGATCCAGTCAGCCGAGATGTGATTTCAATCGGTTCTACGAACCTTGCCGAAGCGACGTCGCACATGTTCAGTTAAAAAGTTTATTTGTTCAAATTAAATGCACATTCGTGTTTCGCGCACTACACAGACTGTAATGTAAAAAAAAAAAGTCGTTGTCTGGACGACAGTATCCTCTGGGTGAGTACGGATGTAGAATGCGCGGGGAAATTTGGGCAACTGATAGTGTGGTGTGTGCGCGTCTTGAACATTGTCGTGCGAGGAGTGCGTGCGAGGAGCGTAGAGCAGAAAAAAAGGAACATAGTAAAGCGTCGAGTAAAGAGCGTGGCGTCATAGTGGCGTAGTCGTGAAAAATAAATGCTACTTTCCGTTGCCTACCAAACATTCCTACGGTAATAACATATTTTTGGTGGAAATTCTGTGTTCTACATTATCGACTGATATATCTGTCTTTGCACGACGGAATATTCTACTTCGCAGATCGCTGTTCAATTCGAGATGCAAAGAAGAATTTCACGGAGGTTCGTTATAATTTTATAAAAACCGCGCTGAAACTGTTTTATTCTCAACTGAATTATCCCGAGCAGTGCGAAGTATTATTTTTTCAATAAGAGCAGTCTCTGTTCACTCTTCCAATTGCACAGGCACGTGAGTACACTTTAGCGAGCCACGTCCGATCCACCGATTGTTTTTAAACGACATCATCTCGCGAAAATAAATACACTTCTCGACTGAGTTTCAAAGATGACGCAGAACTATCATCCGTCGAAAGTACTCGCAACTTTACTTTTTGCGAAATCGATCGTTCGCAGAACACGAACCAAAACAAGCTCCGTTGGAATTTAAACAAACGCTCGGCAAACTCGCAGGAAAAGAGAGGACAGACTTCAATCTCTTCCGCCTTACACGTTCGTACGTGGTAAAAAGCTTTTCCGGGACAATGACGCGGGAAAACAAGGCGAAATGAGAGAGAGAGAGAGAGAGAGAGAGTGGTAAAAGCATCGAGACGATATCAGGTCGCCCCGGTTTCTCGTTCGAAGGGGACACAAAGCGAGAGATGGGCTCTGGGGCGCATTATGACCGATGAAATACCGTATTAAGGATCCCGGGTTGCTGCCCCCCATCCCTCCACATACATAACAGGCTTCATCCTAGAAACAGACGCACCTGCCACTCCGGGACTTTCTTCTTCAACCCCCGCAGAGAACACCGGCCCTCAATGGGATTGTATCACCCCGCGTGTATCCTCTCTTATTTTCCTTCCGCCAGCTCTCTCTCTCTTTCTCTTTTCTCTCAAAGGAGCGCCCTTCCAGGCCACGAATTTCATCTCCCCGGAGAATAGACAAAGCGTATTCAACACCGTGCTTATTGGATTCAAACGTCGGGGACGCGTTTCCTCCCCCTTTTTAATAGTGGCAGAAAGGACAATTCTTCTTCGGTGAAGAAGGTTGCCTGGCCGCCGATTATTACTTCACGAGTGACCTCGCGAACGAAGGTAACGTCGAAGATCGTTCGCGTAGTCCCGCGACAGCAGAAAACTTCGCTTTTCAGGAAAAAAAATTTTTCCACGCCGTTGAATTCGTTGCTTAAAAAAAAAAGGAACACGTCGTAGTTTCGTCAATTTGCACAAAAAATTGTATCTTCAGTAATTTCCGAGATATTTGACAAAATATGTAATTCGAGGACATCGATGAAAAGAAAGATAAGCGTCGAATATTTCTTCGAAAATCACACTTGTGCCAAATTTCGTCCAAATCAGTGATTGACACTTCCCTTGGAAGGATCGATAATGAAAGTTAGTACTCTTTAGTAAAAGTTTGAGGAACGTGTTCAACGTTTCAACTACCGACGATAAATTATCGAAACGCGACGAATGAATCACGGCGAGTTGACACGCAAGAGGTACAAAGAGATTTCAAAGTGTATGTCGTTCGATGAATAGAAAAAGCATTTGGAGGAAAAATTAACTTCACTTGACAATTTAAAGCGTGGCACAGACGGAACAACATCAATGACAAAAATTCTTGGCGAAATTTAAATTTATACGCGTTGCCTATAAAGTTCCACGACGAGTTAACTCGTTCCCAGTTAAGAAATTTTTATCGATAATGTCGGCTAAGTATAACATTGGGACAAGAGTATAGATTTTTAGTACAATGTTATTTGTTAAGAATGTTACTTTTGTTATTTCCACGTTTCTCTCGTGGAAACGATTTTTAAATGTCGAAAATGTACTTTTTGATGTAAAAAATATTTCATCGCAAATAAAACCAAAACGGTTGGTTGTTACATATTAGATAGGTTAATTGAAAGCAGGGAATATTTGATTAATTCTCAATGTGCGTTCCTTTTTAAAACGCAGTGAAACATTTTTTCTGAATGTCAATTTGCACAAAAAAGCTGTCTCATTTTTCTGTATTTTTTGATACGGAAAATATTTCATTACAAACAAACAAACAAGCAAAAAAGGTTGATTGTTGCATGTCGCGGTACAATTTCCATTACAACGAATAAATAATCTAGCATATAAAATATACACCAGACCATAAATACTCCGTGCCTGTTACATTAGAAAATTACATTACAAAATAAATTACAATTACACTGCCAAACACCAACGACATTGTGCGTTTAAAATTCTCTTTAGTCGATCACACTGATTCCATCAACGTCAAATCCTGTTTTCAAAAGGAATTACTACCCTAATCTGACAAACGGCTTAAAACGTGGATACACAAGCGTGTTGCACGTTACATATTTAAGAAGGGTTCAGAAACGCTTTGTTCGTCAGCGCATGTTCCACTCTGACTGTCGGAGAGACTCATCAAACAGCTGGCATGAACAACAATAACTCAGAAATTCTCTTTATTTAAAAAAAAAAAAAAAAAATAGGATTTGCTAATGTAAGTTAACTAGAAAAGGAAAAAGAAAAGAAAATTACAAGTAGGTAAAATTTCAAATAGTCTCATGAATCATTGCAATCGCTGAAACAACTCAAATTACCTGAAAATTCGGTGATTCTATCGAATTGTGTTGTGTGTGTTGCACACAGTATGTATGTATACTATAATTCAAATTTAAATTCAATAGTGTGGGAATAAACAGTAAAAATTTTAGAAAGTAACGATAAAAGTAAGGTTGAAATTATTATAAATTCGATATCGAGTGTTGCATTGTTTCCTCCATTTTATCACATTTTAATTGTTTTCTTTCCACGAACCGGAGGAAGCTGAGATTACTCGCATAAAAATCGCTCGTGATAGGAACAACATCCAGGCGTCAAGAGGAAAAATTTATTCTATTTATAAAGAGACAATAATACCAAAGGTCGAGAAAGTGCTTAAATCAACTTGAATCACTCGACAAATAGCCAGCATGCAAATGTTTTCTTATGGAAATATCGTAGTTTCGATTATATCGTACAACGTCAAAACGGAAAAATCCATCGATAGTGCGTATCAACTTTTATTAACACGTCGCACGTACGTACACATGCATATATCACTGATCAAAAGTTTGAGCCCACTGTACTCGCAAATTTAAAAAACAAATAAAACCAAATTCGAAATTTTTCCACCGTACGAATGCTTATACATAAAAATAAATGACACGCTGATATTGAGTTTAAAAAAAGAAATCTCTGACTTGAAACTCTGTCTTCGATTTTGTCAAAGTAAAGAATACCTTCATTAATCTCAACCAAGCAACAAATAAAAGAACGATTTCAAACCTGGTTGGTCGCAAATGTAGATCGTGTACGTCATGCGTCATAGTGTCAAAAATAATTTCAATTTCTTCGTCGTGTAATCACCAACAAACAAAGAGGAAGACAATTTCAAATTTTCTGATCGCCAGTGATCGCATCGCAAACACGTGCGCGAGGAACGAAAATACCCAGAGGATCGATATTTCTCCAAAAAAAATAAAAACCCACAGAAATCAAGACACAAAAAAAAAAAAAACTCACCGCAAAGAAAAAAGTCGCTCGCGTCGAATCGTAACTTTCGCCGACGATCATGGGACGAAACTCGAACAACTTTTCGTCCTTTCCGAAACGCTCCAACTGCCAAGCGCAGATTCGATTCGACTGTTTCCAAGGCGAGTTCCCGCGACTAAATACTCCGCCGCTTCAGCGTTCCTCGCTTACGTAAACTATCATTTTTCCTCGTATTGCCTGACCACCAACCTAGCCCCAACATTCGCTTGATTAATACCAACACGTGAGGTGACATCAAGAGGAATCTGCGTGGGCCTGTCGCTGCGTTCGGTCGAATGTCGCGCGGAATCAACCGCGGATCCTGCCGGTAAAAACTTTTCCACGCGAGCTTTGCGACAGTTTCCAGACGCCGTGCAACAATTTCTTCCTAACACCCCCAACGGATAAGGGACGTATAGGTACAACACGTCGACCGAAATCGCGTAATACTTTTCTTTACGCAAATCCACGCAAGCGAGAGCATCGTTATTACTTGGAGGAATCACCTGAGGAATGCAAGGCGAAAATCGACGAGCGATTGAAAGCTCGAAGAAGCAGAATTTGACGCACAGTTTTTAACAAGGGGACATTCGAAAGTTTGTTCGATACGAAAGAAACGAACGTGCTCTGCGTGACGCGCGGTAATTCAAAAAGCATTTAAACTATCTTAAAAATAAATGATCGAAATGACGTAATTGTACGAGTGGCTGACTGGCGGCCCTCGCTATCCCCTCCACTGCATACTCCCTCCCCACTCTCTCAATCTGTTGATTTCTCTACTGAGCAAGTGGAAGGATCGATGAAGTGGAGGGGCAGAGGTTCACTGTGAGTGACTTTATCACAAATATATATATTATAATATAAATATAACATAAATTATTATTTAAATAATTACGTATATATATGTATATTTATTATTTATTTAAATTAGATTTGTCTCTCAAAATAGCGCAACTTTGTCCTCGGCAATTCTTCCGCACAGCAAAAAATGGTATGGGGATACTTGGATAGTTTGAGGTACATCCTGTACAGAACACAACAGGATCGCACAGAGGACAGATTTCCTGTGTCGAGAAAAACGCACAAGTTTGTAGAATTTAATCTCGCGGAAAAGAAAGGGGGGGGGGGCAAAGGCGCGGCGCACGATCAAAGAAACAATTTGTTCGGCGAAAAGAGAGATTTCAAGGGTCAGTGGGAATAGAACTCGTGGCGGGAGGGTGAATCACGGAGGAAAAAAGGAAGATCCCTCCTCCTTTTCGAACAGGATCACGGTGGTAAAGGAACACGTACACGGAAGAGTGTACCCGGTCCGGTCGAGTATCCTCGAAAAGCTCTCGTTTCTATCATATTTATGAGATACTATCTCGAAGCAGCGACTGGCTGCGACACCGCGCGTTCGATTTCAGTATAAATCAGCGTGGTCAAAAAAAAGCTGGCTCTCCTCTGCGTGTATCCGCTCGCGCAACAAGACGTGACTTGGCTGAAAAGCTCACGTCGCACGCTCTTCGAGTCAGAGAAAACTCTATAAATCCCTCTCCTCTCTCTCTCTCTCGCTCTCTCTCTACCCCTTTGAATCGTGTCAATTCAACGAAGGGAAAAATAGGAGAGAGGTTCCTCGCGCTTCTATCGGTCCCCCCACCCTTTCATCACTTTCGCTTCCTCCCTTTTGCAGATTGACGAGATCAACACTCTTCGAGACTCGTCAAAATTTTCTTACGACTCTTTTCCGAATTCACTCTTTTCTTTGCATTTCACTGGATTGCAATTTAACGTAACCAATTTAACGAAATACTTTGGAACAATCAATCATACGTTTTTCAATAAATAAAACGTTGCAGATGGACAATCCGAAAGAACGTGAGAGATTTTGTCAACGTTTTGGACGAAGCGTGCTCTTCTTTTCTTGCAGTTACATTGAAGGGGGCAAAGATGATTGTTCCAACCATGATGATAAATTAAAAATAGAGTAAATTTGTAAATTTAGTATACAGTTACATAAGTCGAATAGATCAATTATCGATGTACTCTTCATGACATTTCCTACATTTATCACATGTTATATACACATCTTCTTTTTCGTTTTATTTGTCTCGTTACCTTTTGTAAATACATACGCATGTGAAAAATAAATAAATACGTCCGACGTCCATAGAAAATTGCACTCTGAAACATTTCCTATTATTATATACATTATTACATATCGTAATACATTTTCTTTTCCATCTGCTTTTCGTGAACAAGAATAAATAAACAACGCTCCCAAAATCGAGTTCATAGTTCGCGCCACGTTGGCAACTGTCGAGGCCGATCGTTGCAGCGAGATACGGTGGCTAGTCGCGAGGTGAAAAAAAAATTTTGCCACGGAAACAGCGATCGCGCGCCCGCCTTTTCTTTTGTCCGGCAACAATACGGGGAAATGGAGCAGCCCTGGTATTACTCTTTCCGGTGACCGGAGGAGAGGGATCAATGGGAAAGATACGTGCGAAATAACGATTAACGGGGACAGCACCCAATGGCGCGGCGCGCCCTTCTCAAAAAGCTGTCGTCCGCTGACAGCTCGTTCGCAGAAAGGACACGGCTGAGGGATCGATTGAAAATCAAATGCTCTATTGTCGGCCTGGATCTGCGGAAATTCTGACAGCAACGTTGGAAACGCGTTTCGAATTGCCGTGAGACGGCGATGACAAAGACGCCGGAGGATGAAATCGAACGTGTGGAATGTATCTTTGATCGTCTCCGATGTCTGGGTCTGGTCATCGCGGTCTGAATCTGCTGCAATCTCCCCGATAGTTCAGCTACTTGAATTCGTCAGGGACGTGCGAAACAGCATCTTTCAGGCAGTGTCTGATCAGTGGTTCTCCGATTCCACTGGAATATCTCGATTACCCTACGACAGTGGTTTGAATATTCGCGAAATTTTCAGGATGAAACAAAGGACTGTACTGTAAGAAATACGAACGGAGGAATTGTTTTGTTCATCTTCCATGATAAACAATGATCAGACATTGTGTCCTGTGACACAATTCCACTGTGATAAAAAAAAAAATGAACAAAAATTATTAGACACAAATTTATAAAAATCAGACTTGAATAAAGATAAAATTTTTGCTTTTTGTATGTACTACTGATCGGGATAAAATCACAGACAAAGATTAGGATAATTATATATTTCTGTTTCTTTCAGACAAAATGCAGAAAAAAATACTCTATCTCCTCTGCAAAAGTACAAACGTAAGTTTACTGTGACTGGATAATGAATTCTGTGGAATATTATTATATTTTGAGAAAGAAAGAATTTCCCATACAAATACAGTAGCTCTTGTTACAAACAAATAATAATAACGTGAAATCGTAAGCCAACAAAGTAACAATAAAAATGATAAAATAAATCATTAATACATCGAACTTTTTGTTATCACAAGAGTCAAAGAGTCGGATTTATAAATTACGAATCAGTCATAATTTTCCTTGTTATTAAAAAAAGAAAAGACAGAGTGCGCTCGTGACGGGAATGCCCCGTGACCTCAACAGGAAACATTAAAATTCTAAAGAAAAAGAAAATGAAAAAAATAAAAAGACATTACAAGTCAAGATGTTGCTAATCGTAAAAAAAAAAAAGAAAAAAAAATTCCACAAAGTGCAAGCTGTCGCCGAGTATCTAGCTCTGAAGCAAACACAACGCACAGTTTCTATCTAAGAGAACGGAACAGAATCATTCGCCAAGTGTGTCTGATCATCACGTGCGAATTCCACTCGAATCTCGTCTACTCGACGACAAACGTTCTACGCTCTAATCGTAAGTTTCTACGTCGTTCTGCAATCACGGCTCGCGTTGACCACGACCAGTGTGTGTATGTGCGTGTGTATGTGCGTGTGTATGTGCGTGTGTATGTGCGTGTGTGTGTCCGTCCTCTCAGTTATGTAACCGTATAAACGCGCGCGCGTGCTGCAGGTTCGACAAAGAAAAAAAGAAAAAAAAATAGAGAGAGAAAGAACACCACCGAGAATAAAAATCTTCCAACGTGGCTTTTCAAAACGATACAACGTCGGAACACGGTTGTCTCAACATCGCGCGACAGGGAATCGCGAGAGGAAGAGTTATCGGGTTGCGTCTGGCCCGCGATTGTTACGCAACACGCTCTGGCGGTGCGCGAATCCGTCTATAGACTATTCTACTCCGTTCTACTCTCTCTCTCTCTTCCCTCTGATTGGCTGGGCCGCTAGTAAACAACTTACATAACACCGTATATTTATCCACCGGGGCGGGTTTACTGCACCATCGACACCGTTCTCTCGTGTCGCGAGCGTGGTCGGGCGCACGTTCGTTCCGCGACGGAGCACGTGCTGCCGCGTCCGTCGTTGTTTCATTAAGAAAACGGGCAGCCAGGGAATCTTTTCAGTCTCGAAAAGACTCCGATCGTTAGAGTTCATTAGAATTTTTTCGTAAATACACGCTCGTCCCTCCACGAAATATTATATATCGTAGGCATTGATCCGCACGTTCGACGAGCCTTGAAATTTCAACAAGATTTAAAGAAACGTTGCAGCGAATATCGGCAGATTTATGAAAACTGATTTATGGCAGAAGATAAGTCTCAGAACAAATTAAACATTAACGACGAAAATGAAGTCAATTTTGCAAATATTTCAACTGATGAGTGACACGGAAGAAAAAAATGTGATTTTTTTCTTTTTTTGTAACTTATGCCAGCCTTTTATTTTTCCAATATTTTGTCTTCTTTTGCACTAACTTTGTACTGACTTTAGTCATGCGATTTTCATTCGCGTAAAACCGCGAATCCACGTGGAACGGATATTCCTTATACTACTTCCAAGTATACATTAAAATCTGCACTGCAACTAGACAGCTTGTCTTTTTTGAAATCACAAACGTGGACAATAAGAATTGAAACCTTGGATTTTTCCATCTGAAACCTGGATACTCTCGAGTATCTTTTTTCTTCTTTTGTGCTCTGATACTGAAACTACCGACGATCAGATTTCCGTCAGAGGCATTAAAATGGAGAAACTTTACAATGCGGTAGAATTTACAAGTTTTGTATTCGTGTATTTTATGAGAAATCACTTAACTCTCCAACTATGGTTTTATGTCTATTGAACATCTAATATTAAATCAATATCAATATATTAGTATTAAGTAAATTAAACCAAAATATTAGTATTAATATTAATATTAAGTATCTCCATAAATTTATGTAAAAATGACACACTTGGTTTTTGACAAAGATTTCATTTCGAGAATTGAGAAAATAATTTTTATATCTGCAAACGTCGTCTTTGTGAGCAAGAAAAATTGTTACGACAAACGTTTTTGTAATCACGAATAAATCGGCGCGAGGAAAAACAATCGAAGTGAAGAGTTTCTCAAATTTCTTTCGATGTATCTTTGCTTTGCACGTTTAAAATATAATTGCGAACATTTAAAGCAAGGAAAATTCAGTTGATAAATTGAGCCTTCAACGAAGCATCCAACTGAGTTTAACGAGCATCTAATTGACGACGAATGTTATTTTAAGGTTATGACTAATCTGTAGAACGCGAATGCCTATGCAAATTGATATCGTAGAATCGTGGTACGCGTTCAACAGATACGTATCAGCTCGTTATAAAACCACATAACAAGACAACTATTTTATCTAGAAAAAAGAATCTGTATGAGAACTGTCATTGTACAGTTTAGACACGATCGTACACGTTTATTACTATAGATATACCTATATTTAAATGACTGTGTCGCAAAAGATTTAAAACTTAATTCACGTCGGCTCCTAAACCGCTCGTAAATTAAAGGGGAAATCAATTATAAAATTGCGTTACATTTCTTGGTCATATTTCACGTTGGTCGTATATTTTTCCTTGCGCTACTTTACCGATTATCTTCTTGATAGATAAAAAATAAAAACCAGCGACATGTAGGTATTGGAAACCACTCAGATTTACAGAATTAACACTAAATTATATATATATATAAATTTATTATATTATAAATTATATTACACACACACACGCGCGCGCGCGCGCATATACATTTATATACACACGTATGTTATATTCTTTACATTTTTTAATTTTTTTTTTTACCAGCTACACGGTGCAATAAAAGTGATCTTGAGAAAAAATATTCTATATTCATGTCAGGCGGAAAATATTTTTCGCTTCGTCACAATTCGAAAAGAAATTTAGATGGACCTCACTTAAGTGGACCATTCTTTATATATATATATATTTCTATTACAAATTACCGGTTACTAAGTGAAGATGTTTTTACAGAAGATGATACAATTGTAATTGTCATTTACATGTAACTTTCGCAAGGAACAACGCACAAAGTGACTTTCAAATATTCAGAGATACAGGAAAACAGAATTTCAAGTCAAATTTCTAAATTCTACATCGGCTATTAAATTTAGGTTTGTGTTGATGGAAAAAGGAAGAAAAAAAACTCAAAACTCTTTATAAATCAACGCGACGCGTGTGTCTCGATGGAAGAGGAAAGTGCGTTAAAGAGAATTCTTTCGCCGACTACGCACAGTTTCCATCGCGTAGGAATAATACCACCATTGCTACTCCGAGCACGCGGAGGGAACGACAGTTTCGTTTGGAAACGGAGTGAAATTCCAGCGAATCTCTCTCCGTAGTCTTCAGACGAGGATGATGATTCTTCCTCGTCGAGTGGATGGAATACGCGGCTAACGCGCGTGCGAACGAGAAGACGCATAAATTCTCGTCGCGTTGGAAAGACATCCGGCACGGGTGAGAGGAGTTTACGTACGTACGTTGTTATCGGTATTGTGGTACGAGCTCGCACGCGCTCGGAGAGACACGCGTACAGTAGAGATAACTGGCGGGGCTCTCTCAGGCGCGGAGGAGCACGAGAATAGACGCGGGGACGGTGCCGCCGATGCCAGACGATAGCGCCTAACCTAGCGCAAGAAAAACTTGATTGCCAACCAGCCACACGGCATTCCGATACATGCGCGAACGCGCGATCCACTGTTTACCTACTGCATCGCGCGCGTTTCCATCGCACGAGCTGATCAAAGTGGAAACGGCGTGCACCAGTCGGACGCGTGCGGAAGGACAGAGAACGCGATCAGACACTTGCCACAAGAAAATCACATTTGCGTAGCATAGTAGTGTCGTAGATCGTTGTCAAGTCATAACCTGTTGTAGTTGTTGCACCTTTAGTTGCACTTAGTTGTAATGTGAAGAAAGGGGAAAGAACGAATGTGGCGGGAGGAGCACGAATTTTTTTGTTTTCTTGAAAAAGGAAAGGGTTGATTGAGTTGTTTAAGAAGAAATCTTCATTTGAGATGTGACCGCGTGTATTAGTTGTTAAGTTCTGTGTGTTCATTGTCTTGTTTCATTATCTATCGTTTAATCACCGTCATTGTTGTTTAATATGTATTGCTTTATATTTAATCTCTACAATTGTATGGTGTGCGCCACGTAAGAAATATTGTGGAATTTCGTTAACTGTCTGATGAGAGATTATATGTTACAACCATGTTATGTTGTATCATTAATTATGTTAATTATGTTACGTTACATATATTATATATGTTATTACATAGAATCATCCAATCATTCTAATTGCAAAATATTAATATTAATAATTTATGAATCCAAATGTATAAATCGCTGATTTGAACTACAAAAATTACAAGATTAGCGGGCTTGCCAATTTGCTCGTACCATTAGTTGGTAAAGTATTGTGCAAGAGGAACTTGATGATTGAATTCATTTGTAGTGTATCATTCCAGTTAACCTAGTTACTCTAGGTATCTAATCTAATGTATGTTGTTATCTCTGGATCTTACGTTGTTAGAAAATCTACCGTGGAATTCCACCGCAATTGAATTCGCGAATAATGTTACAAAATTACAAATAAAAGTGTATTAATAAAAAAAAACAAATAAAAGTATTAAAAGAAAAAAAAAGAAAATTTGTACAAGTACGAGAAGAAACAAAGAAAATGTTCTCGGTTGGAAATATTGTAGAAAAATAGTAAAATCTTTCTCTATCTCTGTTTAAACGCGTCTTGCTCGTTGGAAATTCGTTGTTGCTTTGGCGAAGCGGCGCATCGACCAAGTCGAATTGACTCGTCTTCCACGCGAGGCGACGCGGCGGCTCTCCGCTACGAATCGGCCAATTATTCTACGCGAAAGACTCGTTATCCAATTTGGCTAACAAGGAGAACAATTGAACCGTCCACCTCCGATTTTAACGAGCTTCTGTGTTATCCTTAATCCCTCTCGACGTGTTTGACGCGAGAAAGTAACTAGTACGGAATTAAAAACGCAACATTGTGTTTGTAATTACAAGATTATTTTAGATAAAAAAAAAAAAAAAAACAGTGAAACTGTTTTGAAACTGAAATTTGCTTGTACTTGTTAGTGTTCAATTCAAAGAATCGAACTACGACTTTGCAACATTGCTTTTTCTTTTAAATCAAAACTATACCAAACTGTACCAGCTAGTACATTAGTGGATATTACTATGTTCGAGCGATAAATAGGAAATTGTCTTTAATTGAATTGTTCGAACAAACGTTCGCGTGTGTGTTGATGAATAAAATTCGTCCAAGGATTGAAAAAAGAAACACAGTCGTGAAAGATGCAGTTAGTGTGCAGAGGAACACCAAGGTTTTTAGCAACTGGAAAGAGTTACGAAGATTCACAGGGTGCGTGGAACTGGAGGAAACCACGTAGACGGTCCATCACGTAGAGGCGCGCGACCACGTAGACGATTTATTGCGTGCAAGTTCATACGAATGTGACGTAACAGATAACGTGACACGACGCGGGACTTGGGTTCTCTGGACGAGCGAATCGCGGGGTGGTAATTTCTGCAGACGGAACTCGTTCGTGTGACGCAACCTCGCTGAAGGGAACCAGATATGCAAGCATTTGAATCGATAGGAAACAAATTACAGACGCGATCGCTCAGTACCAGACAACGCCACGCCCCCTCGCGAATCACGTGACCCAAATCAACCAATAGCTAATTTTCGTTGCGTTAACGTTGCACCTGAAGAGACCTGATTTTTTCTGGGTTATCTCCACTAAAATCACTTTCAGCGATAAAAAAAAAAAAGAAAACTGGTCGTTCGATCGACCTCGTTGCGATCGTGTCGCGAGACAGCGCGAGCAAAGCGTGTATTCAACGATGTAGATAGATACGTAACTCTTTTACGGATCAGCAGGCTTCTAGGTTGAACCACGCTGAACCATGAACTTTACTCCATAATGATACGAGATACACCACTCTACGTGCATGTAATTATCTGCAAATACGCTCGACATCCATCGGTCGTTGTTAACTAGCTCGACGCTTCATTCCATGTTTTTTACACGAGAAATTGAAAAATCGGATTTTTTTCTCTTCTACACTTGTGCATTCTTGTGCGTTCGTATCAGTATATCATATTCATGCATGATTGTTCCTACATTTATATCAGTATATTATTATTTTATACTCGTGTCATTATTCTCACGTTTTTTTATATACTATACTTTTATAGTTCTTTGTAATGTATTTATGCGTTACATTACTATTTTCATTTCTTTCACAGCAGTGGTATTAAAAAACCGCATGAAATTCTTGAACATTTTCATACTGAAGGTGCAAAAAACTGTTTAATTTAATCAAAATCTCAAGCGTATACCTGCATTACATAAGAATTTATAAACATTTAGTACGATCAAATCAGTAAAGAATCGTCAAGAAACATTTTCTCAACAAACCGACGCGCATCCAAACTTTTCCAAACTTGTTCAAGCATCACACCAACGACCCCCCATGGATCAATGAAACAAGAATATCAACCCCTCAACCCCGAAATCAGTATCTTCGAACTTTCCATTGAAATCCATTGAAATTCATTGAAAATTATATCAACCAATTACGATCATCGAGGTAAGCAAACGAAGGAGAAAAAAAAACCACGAGCGGAAGAAAAGATATTCCAGCGCATCAATAGGCGGCATTGACGAGGTCGGGGTCGACACTGAAACCAGTTATCGAAGGCAATTACCCGATAAGCGACAGGGAGAGGAGGACAGAGGGCACACAGAGACGAATCGAGATCTCCGTGCACGCTAAATCTAACTCGAGGCGATAACGATGCGGTCTGCGCGCGATATTGGCTTTATCAGAATCGGTGGCTAAACCGTGGCCACATGTTTCCAGAAACTTAACGGAGAGGGCGGGGCCAGTAATGATTCTCGTGTGCGTGCGTGCGTCGATGAGACACGCGCGTGCTGGTCGGCCGGTTGGTGTAAGAATAGAGCTAGTAAATAGCTAGCGGCGACTGCGGCGATATTACTAACCTAGGCCAACGCGTACAACGCGTTACAACACCACGTTGCGCCGAGCCGACCCTGACGCAAAAGTAGCAGCAACGCGTGCACGCGCGCGCCAGCCTAGCTCAGCCTAGCCTAGCCTAACCTAGCCTAACCTATCCTAGCCTAGCCTAGGCTTAGCGGTCGTTGACTGATTATTTTATGCACTCGATGCAAGTGCACCGCGCGCTCGCTGTCTTCTCTTTCTGTCTGTCCTTCTTCCGTGTCTGTCAACTCGGCTCGATTCACTCGCGACGCTCGGAGACGCTTTAAAACGACCCTGTGGTAGCTCCGACTACGGGAAAAGAGTCATCGGACACGCGAACGAAAAAGCGGGATCAGGATTTAAATAAAGATCGAAAGAGTGATCGATTTATTGATTGATAAATGCAACAAGTAATCGAGAATAACGATTGGTTTTAAAACGATCAGCACAATTTTATTGATCGTGCATTAATATTTATTTCAGTAAACTGTACTTTTCTGCGACAAAAATATTAATAACAAAATCACGTTTTACTATTTATTTCATTAAACTGTACTTTTCTGCGACAAAAATATTAATAACAAAATCACGTGAACAAGTTGACAGTTTGCAATTTAATAAATTATTTAATAAAACTAACACCGTACGTACACTTCTTTAGAACGCGGAAGAAATTATTACGTTCTTTGACTAGAATTCGTAACAGTGGAGAGACCAAAGAGAAAAATATTTCGAACTCGTAACAGACACTGTACAATTTTCAATACACTGATCGTAACAAACTACAAAATTAATCACTGAATAATAAATGAAATTATTGAAGATTAATTAGAATGAATAAC